>CM024755.1:121868179-122040580 GCA_014218235.1 Colocasia esculenta | reverse complement strand
TATATACATAACACTTTCATTTAAGAGGTATCAATTTTAATACATGATGTCACAAGACTTCATATTAACACCTGATCACTTACACAATTTCCACAATTACACCATTCACTATCACTTAAACACAAGTTCACATTTATTAAATGCCGTGACACATAGCCCAAACCACCTTGTAGAAAGGACACCACTAATCACCACATATCTATACCTAGGCATTACAGTGATAAATCTTAGCTACTGTGCAGAACCGGGAGAAACACTCTCCACCCTAACCAGCGATACTGTTCGCCTCCAGGATTTAATCCAATGCCGTGGGACATCACACTTTGAACTTTCCCGTGGGGACTTTACCACAGTACAGTTCCACAGCCCTCTAAGGTAGCAGTGTCACCCATTGGCACAATTACACATTTTCCAAATTTTAACGCACACTTAATGCACAATTTATCATATTTATACTATGTTCACATTTTCACATACTTCAGTATTACCTAGCATGGCACTACTGTTTTCAGAATTTAAAATTTTCAAAATAAGTCTAAGCATGCTGAAAATTTCATATTTTTAATATCAACGACATGAACAGTTTTAATCTATCAATAGGTCACATGAAATCGGAATATATAGTCACTGTCATCATTTCATTACAAAATTTTAACCAAAATCTCTTACAGGGTAATCATCAGCATACAAATTTGCATTTTTCTTAGTTACACACAGTTTCTGAAAATTCTAACAGTGGTATTACATAAAATTAAAATAGTCAACTAGAATGGAATATCATATGTGGACTCAAAATTCATTCTATACTTGAAAAATGACATTTTTAAGCATATGTCAATTCTAAGAATTTTACCTGTTTTAAATTATTTATCTGAATTTTTACACTATAAAAATTGCTCACTGTATTTTAGTTCAGAAAAATATATAAATTTACTAGTCATCAAAAAATTTCCAAATTTTAACAACATGCTCTAACATCGATTTAAGCACCACAAAAAATTTCTAACACTTAAATTCCACAGGATAACATAAACATAATTTACAATGTTCAGAACCTGTTTAACATGTATTTCAAAATTTTTAGTAATTAATACACTTAACGAAATTTTACAGAAATACACAACATTCTCCACTACACATATTACATAACATAAAAATTTACCATATATCTCATGCGCAAAAATCCGAAAAATAGCTTACAAAGGCAGACAGTCCACTGCTCTTGCCTGAAGAACTCAACGGCAAAGGTATGGACGTTTACTCATGTTAACGGCAACATAGGGTGCCGCCAGCTCAGGATCTTAATGGCAAGGGATCCCACCGTTAAGTTCCTGTCTATGAAAAACACAGACTGAACACCCAAAAGATATGTGAATGGGGTTCCAGAACACGAGAAAAATCTGTAAAAATTCCTGGGACATACTAGACACATGTAGGGATTATGTGGATGGGGTACTTGCTTGTAGAAAATTTCTCAATCGATGTTTTGAGTCGAAGAAGCCCTCCTTGGCCTGAACCATGAGTCCTCAAACACCTTTACCCGGTTCGTGTTGATCTCCTCAGCACACCAGTGTGGGGAATCGTTCCCGGATGTATTGACTCCTCTCCAGTCGTTGTAGAACGCCGGATGAAGTCGCTAGTCGCCGGATCTCAGAAGTCCAAGTTGGGGTTTCGCACATAAAATATTAGGTTTTTGACAAAGAGTCAAAAGGAGTCAGATCGGCCCAGAGGGTGTTTTTATAAGGGCAAAGGTCGGAGATGTGTTTGGGTAAGGCATAGAGCCGTTGGGGTGGTTTCTAAAAAAAAAGGCTATGTTTTCGGAGATGTTTCTGGATCTGAAAAACGTAACTGATCTGGGATATTGACGTCAACATCTCTGGCCGTCGATTCAGATAGGCGTCCATCGATATTGCCGCCGATTCACAGTCAACGTCAACTGATGTTGACGCCAACTGGTTGACGGAACAGACTTAAAACATGCACAACTATATACACCACACACATATAGATATATACATATATACAATGTATACATTATCATAACACTAATTCATGCAATACCTATAAATAAGTACTACGCACAATAAAATTATTCACACAAGCAATTACCCAAAAAAAAAATCACGGGCCTCACACCCTCTCCCCCTTAAGAAACTTCGTCCTCGAAGTTAGACCAACCCTAAGGTCGAAATCTTTTTAATTTGCTCATAAGAATGCCTACCTTTCACGTTTTTCCTCTTCTAGGGTTTGAAGATGAAAAACTCGGGAAGAAGCTTGAAAGATCCTTTCTCCCCACGTTCTCCTCCTCTTGGCCTCTTTTCCTGGTCTAGTAGGGGTGTAAACGGAACCCCATATTCTGATATTCCGACCCGATTCTGATAAAAATTATCGATTTCGGAATCGAAAAATGATACCGATAGCTTATCGGAATCGGAATTGAAAAAATAATCGGAATTGGTATCGGTATCGGTTTTTCGATAAATTATCATAAACTCATGGTAAAATTATGGTAAACACCTTACCTTATCGGAATTTCGGTTCCGGTAATGTTATCGGAATCGGAACAGAATCAGAACTAACCATTCTTATCGGAATCGGAACCATATTTCGGTTATCGGAATCGGAATCGGATCTGGTTTCAGATTCCGAACCCGACCCGTTTGCAGCCCTATGGTCCAGCAACCTCTTGGCACGAGCTAGGGCCGGCCATGAGGGTTTTAGAGAAGTATTTAAGCTTCTCCCCATTCCCTTTCCTAGTTTAAGTCTAATTCCCATTTAATTCCGAGTTTCCTATTTCCTCTCCCCTTTTTAAGCAAGAGATCTCCTAATTGGGTTGAGAGAGAAGGGATTTCGTGGCCAAGCAATTGGGGTAGGTTTTGGATTCCAAATCCAACTCAAATCACTTATTTTAATGCATTAATACCCTCTTTTTATTTAAGTAATATTTTAGTTACGAATTTTGGATATTTTTCTATTATTCCCCTATTTAAAATCTCTATTTAGCCCACTAATTTCTAATGGGTCCATTTAACAAAGCCCATTAATTCTTTTCTTTTAATGGGTTTTATTTAATTCCCTTTTATTTGATTTTCTCATTGCTTTTATTTTTTTTATAAATTATTAAATTTTATTTTTCAAAAATCCAGGCTACTACAATGATAGCCAGAACAAAGATCAATATTAGAAAATACAGAAGCTCCACACAAACAGGTCAACAAGTCATCAATGTGAGGTAAATGATACTTGTTCTTAATAGTCACCTGATGAAGCTTACGATAGTCAATGCACAACCTCATCGACCCGTCTTTCTTCTTCACAAAAAGTACAAGTGCTCCCCAAGGTGATACACTCGGCCGAATAAAACTTGTCTAGCAATTCCTGCAGTTGCTCCGCAATCCGCCAATTCCGCTGGTGCCTACGATAAGGAGCAATAGAAATAGGTGCTGTACCAGGTACCAACTCAATACCAAACTCAATCTCCCTTGCAGGGGGCAACCAGACAAGTCCTCAAGGAAACATCACTGAAATCTCAGAAAATCTCAATATCTTCCACGGTCAAAGCTTCTTCGAATCCTTGGATATAAGCACACTGGCAAGAAAACCACTACAACCCTTGTTCAACATCCGGGTTGCTGTGGACACAAAAATTTTAACCCCTTAACCGATGGGGCTACCATCGGTAAGGGGATTATTCCCCAAACCGATGGAAGCACCATCGGTTGAGGGGAAATCCCCCTTAAATCCCCTAACCGATGGGACTACCATCGGTTAAGGGGATTTTCCCTTCAACCGATGGGAGTTCCATCGGTTGAGGGAAATTCCCTTCAACGATGGAAGTGCCATCGGTTAGGGGAGTCTTCCCCTCTAACCGATGGGAGTTCCATCGGTTTAGGGGAAATTCCCCTCTAACCGATGAAACCTCCATCGGTTAAGGGGAATCCCCTTAAAAAAAAAAAAAAAACAGAAACAGAAAAATAAAGAAAAAACAGAAAAAAAAAACACAGAAAGACAGAAACAAGAAAAACCAAAGAAAAATATAATAGAAAATAGAAAAAAAACAGAAAATGAAAAAAAAGGGCCTAACCGATGGAACCCCCATCGGTTAGAGGGCCTTTAACCCTCTAACGATGGGAGTCTCATCGGTTAGAGAGTTTTTTTTTTAACCGATGAGAGTCTCATCGGTTAGAGGGAATTTTCCCTCTAACCGATGGAACTCTCATCGGTTTTAACCCACCACGCATGTAAGGGGGGGGGCCTTCCCTATAAAAGGCCCCCCCATCCCCCCATTTGAAGGGGTCGGCCCCGGGGAGATGCCGGCTCCCTGGAGAAATTGCTGCCCCCCTATTTTCTGAAATCCCAAAGAATAGAAAAATTCCAAATTCCAAAGTTCCCGTCTCCTCTCTCAATCTCATTTCTTGTGTGAGTGAAGGTACCAAATCTTCTTCCCCCGAGTGTTGAGAGGTTATCCGTATGCGGCATCGGCAAACTTCATCGGCTAAAAGTCCGCAATAGCGGCACGGCCCTCACAGGCTATAGGTTCTAAATACCGTCCATTCCGGACATATGGTATTTTAGATACCTCTGTTATTCATGCCACCTCCCATCGAGTTTTAAACTCTCCGGGATGGGTGTTTGTGCTATATGCATATGTTCTTAGAGGAGACTCTGCCCAAGTGGAGATTCTGCTCGAGAACGTATTCATATATTCACAGATTCGTATTTTATATATATGTTTCCTAGGGGAAACTCTGCCCAAGTGGAGATTCCGCCTAAAACATATCTATAAAGTTCAAATCTGTGTGTATATTTATATGTTTCTTAGAGGAGATTCTACCCAAGTGGAGATTCTGCCCGAGAACATGTTTGTATATTCACAAATTTGTATTTTTATATGCATGTTTCCTAGAGGAAACTCTGCCCAAGTGGAGATTCCGTCTAAGAACATATTTATAAAACTCAAATTTGTGCCTATACACATATGTTTCTTGGAAGGAAGCTCTGCCCATGCCAGAGTTTTCCCTCTAAAAACATATCAATATAATCACAAACTTTGTATTTATATACATGTGTTCCCAAGAGGAAACTCTGCCCAAATGGAGTCTCCGACTACGGACATGTCTATATAATCATAAATCCGCAATTATATGCGTATACCTCTCAAAAGGGATTCTGCATATGCAGATGGTACCTTTTACCGGACATTCCACTCAAAAGGGAATACCGGTGAGAAAATATGCGTAAACTGCAAATTTATGATTATACACACATACCTTTTTTAAGGGCAAGATCCCTCCTGATAAAGGTTCTCCGGGGACACATGGATATAAGTACATGTTCATATGAATATATCTCCGTGAGGGCATTCCGCATAAGTGGAAACTCTACAAAATAAATTATGAAAATTGTGATAATATACACACATCCAAAGAAAAAGAGGACAGGACCCGAACTGTGACAGGACCCGAACTGTGATAGGACCCGAACTGTGCTCAGATACTCCCAAGAGCAGCATGAATGCATACTCACAAGAACTGTGTTCGTATGGACAGTTTCCAGAAAGAACTTCAAATTGACAAGAACGTCCATGGAGATATGTGCATACGTTCTCCAAAAATCATACTCATACAAGCAAAGAAAAATGAATGATGAATAAATGAAACGATGAACGAGGAGAAAGGAAATTCTGCCTCAATTCAGACTTCATTTAAAAGAAGGATGTTATAAAAGAATTAATGTAGCAACTCTTCTAATACAGAAGTGCTACTTTGAATCACAACTTCCCCAAGTTCAGAATCAAATGCACGGGTATATGCCTGTCTGCAATAATAATCCTCACGTTTTCCAAAATAAAACCTTCAAACAACATCTTTCTCAAAAAAAAAGAGAGGAGGGAGACCCCAAATGGGTTCACGGAAATATACCCGTTCCCTTCTTAAAAGTCATATCTCGAGCTCCACAAAGGGCAGTCTTTTCAAAATGAAACACTCAAAGCAAAAGTATTTCAAAAATAACCAAAAGAAAATGATACATCATGCCAGGATTTTCTAAAAAAAAATGTGTATTCTCTCATCCCTTTTGCTATGAATGGTATTCGGGTTAAAACTGGTGTTAAATAACACCAAGAGTCTTAACTCGATGTAAATGTAACATCGACTCCGGTCGATGGAGACAGAGGTCCAGCACATGCTACCTCAATCACCTGATGAGTATAGATACGGACTCAAGGAGTTCAGATTAAAATACGGCGCACCCGTCCGTTCCTCGGACATCATACCCGTCCGTCCCTCGGACATCATACCCGTCCGTCCCACGGACATCACCCGTCCGTCCTGGACATCATACCCGTCCGTTCCTCGGACATCATACCCGTCCGTCCTCGGACATCATACCCGTCCGTCCCACGGACATCATACCCGTCCGTTCCACGGACATCATACCCGTCCGTTCCACGGACATCATACCCGTCCGTTCCATGGACACCCAAAAATACCTTCTCCGCATTGCGCGGACTCTTTCTTCTGTCTGTTAGACAGACTGGCACGCCCCGCAAATCACAATACACAAATCAAAGCATGTGAAATAAATGAATACCCAAATGAAATGAATACATGAACCAGATAAAATCAAATGAGAAATCCAAAATCAAATGATATGTCAAAGTGATATCTTTCCCGTGTCAACAACTGGCACGCCCGGTGGGACTTCTTCTCACCATTCATAGCAAAGGATGAGACATACGTATATTTTTCATGAAAGTCCTAATACTGATATTTTCCCTTGAAGGTACAAACAAAAAGGCAAATCATAAGCTGTTGAAGATGGCCGTCACTTATGGACCACTCGCCATCAACAATCATGCCAGGTTCGGTTACCAGGCGACTCCGATCATATTGGGGATTTTTCCAACAATTGTCGGATCCCTTCCGGCCTATGAAGAAGATGCTGCTCAAAAGCCTCTCTCCAACAAGTTAACAAAGAAGACCCACAAGTGTCATGGGCACGTCAAAGCTCGTCCTGCTATTATCAACAGGGGGCATCCGAATGCTCTCCAAAGGTAATACTAATAAAGGGGATCAGCCTAACTCTGGCCAACAACATCTATTGGCTATGAGCTGGGCAGGTCATGTCCAATCCAAATTCAAAACCATATCCAAACTCAAGCTCATGACCAGCAAGCCATCAAGGCAGGTCATGTCCAATCCAATTCAAAACCATATCCAAACTCAAACTCATGACCAGCAAGCCATCAAGGCAGGTCATGTCCAATCCAAATTCAAAACCATATCCAAACTCAAACTCATGACCAGCAAGCCATCAAGGCAGGTCATGTCCAATCCAAATTCAAAACCATATCCAAACTCAAACTCATGACCAGCAAGCCATCAAGGCAGGTCATGTCCAATCCAAATTCAAAACCATATCCAAACTCAAACTCATGACCAACAAGCCATCAAGGCAGGTCATGTCCAATGCAAATTCAAAACCATATCCAAACTCAAGTTCATGACCAGCAAGCCATCAAGGCAGGTCATGTCCAATCTCAATTTCAAATTCCAAACCATATGCAATCCCAGAATACATCAAACCAAACATCAATATAGCCACAAACCATCAGGGTAGGCTGAATCCGAAACCAAAATCTAAATTGAAATTCCAAAATTGTAGCCACCAAACCTCAATGGTAGGCTCAACCAAATTTCATACCATATCTTTGACCCCAAAAAAAAAGGGGTAGCCATTTAGCAAGACTAAGTCAACCCAAATCTGGACTTTTTCAGTCCAGACAATTTCCTCCAAAATCAAGTTTCCATCTCTACAACAAGGACAAAATAAAATCATAAAAAGTAAAAGGGCATCAGCTGCCACCTCAAGATTCGACAAATCCATCATGATCAAAGGTCTGCAGGTATGGCTTGACGGAAGCCAACCTATCACCCTGCGGGATAGGTATGTTCCTACAATCCCAACCTCAAACCGCTTCTCAGTTTTGCGGTGGTTTCAAGGGGAATCAAGAGATTCCAAGAAGGAAGCCGATGTCAAGCAAAAGACTCGGCACTCTGCTGAGTTCAAACAAATCTGGGATCCCATAAAGGAAGCTCAGAAGCTCAAAAGAGATCCAAGCAAATACACCAACAATGTTCAGCAAGAGAGGCAACATCAAAAATGCTCCCTTCCAACATGCTGAATCCAAACACTATCATGGACAAAAAAGAGAAAAGGAATATACAAGAAATCAAGGTATACTCTTCAAGGCTCGGAGAATATTCGAGTAGTCAAAGAAAATCCAAATCAGTAATTCAAATCTCGCGTATCGATCCTTGATCGTATACAGCGAATCTCAGTACTTGATAGGCTGGGGGCAATTCCTAATGCCAGTACCGTCCGTCAATAAGACGACGTGTTACTTGGGCAGCTGAGGAAAAACCCAAGCTTATAATCTCCTCATAATATGCTCTGGGAAGGACTCTAGCGAATGGCAGAACAAATCGCAGAAGCCAATCCAAATATTCCTACTGAGGCCATCAAGTAATTTGCCACAAGAAACCGCCAGCCCGACTGACAAGCGGAACATCTGGTCAAACTCCCTCGTGTTGGCTTTAGCATGAAGGAATTCAAATCCCCTTCTTCAAAGAGACAAATGTTCAGATCAAGAAGATCGGCTCCCTACTTCAAATATCAACCCGTCATCGATTTACCGACAAAGGAAAATTTCCAAGTAATGTCAGGCGAGGGTAAATGCCAGACGATGCAGCAATATCAACCTCAAATGGTTGTGCTTCTAAATGAAATAAGGTGATTGGCAACTTCAAGCCTCCCCATTCTACAGAGCCAGTCTCTACTGAAAATCCACAAATTTAGCATCCAGATGGGTCTGCCCCGGCAAATCATTCGGCAGTTTCTACAACTGGTCTTCTTCCTCAAACTACGGGTCAGGATATCATTGATCCGTCCAATGTTATGCATCCTCAAACAGAAACAATTCAAGGTATTCCCATTCAAAGGCATGAGATATAGAAAATTATTCAAAATATGTTCGCTCAGCAGAGCGAAGGCATGCAGACGACAGATCTATAATCTGTTCCATATCCAGTATATCATCAATTCAAGAAGCTGCCAGAAACATGCCCTAAAGTCCCAAAACTATCAAAGTTTAATGGACATGGGTCACCACTGGAATATATGGCACATTATGTTATTGCCTTGGGCAAGCTCGCCATCGGCAAATCTTATATCCTCAGATATTTTGCAACTTCCTTGATTAAAGTTGCATTTCAAAGGTATTCAGAACTCAAGCCTGACTCAGTTGCTGATTGGGCGGATCTGCAAAAGAAATTTCTAGACCATCTCTAAACGGCTAAAGGGAAGGTATCTCTCTCGCCAAATTATGTTCCCTCAAACAACAGAAAGGGGAGTCGGCAATCTACTTCATCAAGGGGTGGAGAGAGTTTAGCATGAAATGCAATAACCCTCCTGTTCAAGAAGATACAATCCCTATCTGCCAAAAAGGCCTCATATCAACAGTCAAGGAGAAACTCTTGGGAGCAAATATCAAGAGCTTCGATCAATTGAATTCCATAGTGGCAGACACTGAGATGTTTCTAGCCGAGCAAATGACACAGACATCTCATAAAGGCAAGCTCCCCAAAGAGCGCAATAAATTAGCAAAAAAAAAGAAGGTCAACATCATTGACTCCTCACCTGATGATGAAGCAAAGGGGGCAACAATCTCTCCTGCCCCAAAGAAGAAATCAGAAGCTAAAGCTCCACTGCCATCATTGATGGGGCGCATGAAGACTCCTTATTCTTTCAAAAAAAAAGAATCATAGAGGCTCTTTGATCTCTGCCTCAACAATCAGTTAATATCACTGCCAGAACCAAAGAGGCAGGCAGGTGTCAGCCAAACCAATCAGCTTAATTTGCCCGTATCACCGTATGGTGGGGCATGTAATTGAAGATTGCTACATCTTCAAAAGTGAGGCCCAGAAGATCATTCAAATGGCCTCATTTCTATGCAAAATGCTTGGCTGACCCTCCTCAACTTCATGCTTGGGATCGACCAGAGCAATCTGTCAATGTCATTTATATGACGAGACTTCCAACAAATTCAAATCATCCCGAGGACGGTCATTCATGTAATCCTCCTCAAGATAATTCAGGAGCTCATTCTCTATCAAGATCAAGACATGATCCACATAGAATAATGAGGAAAGTCCAAAGGTAAATATACTCTTATGCATACTCAAATATATTTAGAACTGCCTCCTATGTCGCCATATGCAGACTCAATTGGGTGGCTATCCGAAGATCCTTCAACTCCTGTCGAGCCGGCAAGGTTATATTCTTTCCCTCGACATCTCACTTACTCACTTTTCCGGCTATGCCTTCAATTCGGATTAATGGATTACCGAGCTTCGGCAGAAATATTAGCCAATTACTGCCCATATCATCAAGTGATGGGTCATAGTATCAAAGATTGCATAAGATTCAAAAATGATGTTCAAAAGCTAATTGACCTGAGTATTCATCGGGTCAACCAGCCTCATACTCAACAACCACCAAATGGACCAGCCAACCTGGATCCTATTAGGTGAATGTCATTAATGCATCATCATCCTTTGGTCTTCCTCGGTCATCAGTGGGGGAGCATTCAAATCCATATTTATCCAGTCAATCGTATACAAATCTGCATCTTCTATAATAAGCTCTCATTTGCAACAAAGAGCACCAAGTTTATACTTGACAATCTCAGAAGACAAAGTCTGGTTTCCATACTTAAACCAGCATCATATATCTTTCAAGAGTGAAAGGAGATGCATGACTATTGTTTGGATCTCCATGATTTGGTCGAAACTCATATCTGGGAAGAAAAAAAATTGATCAATATGGGAATTCTTTGGCGCCAGCAAATAAAGTGTCACAACGAGCCTATGGTTCAAGTCCAGAATCCCAAGCTCTATATCCAAAGATATGTGAATATTATCATCATCCCCTGGGCTATGGACGATACAAAGTCAAAGCTGAAATGGAGCAATTTAAAATTGATCTTTTTCAATACAGAATGAGAATATCGAAAGAAGTTGCGACAAAGCCAATCTCCCAGCAAGCAGAGGAGTTCGTAGATCATTATCACCAACTCCCATCTTCAATTATTCAAGAAGCAATTAATGCAATCTTTGAGAATGGGTCACTGTCGGCCCTCAAAATCAGCCAGTTCCAAAAGAGTCAACAACTCTACAACTAAGAGGTGGCTCCAACAAGAGAAGCATCTCCAAATCATCTTCAGAGCAGAAAGTCATAAGCTTACTTAAAGCTCTTCAGGTATGAAATAAAAATATACACATATATATATATAACAGAACAAAAACAAAAAAAAAAAAAAAAAACAAACAAATCAAAAAAAAACAAGAATAAAATAATGATAATAAAAGAAGAATGAAAAAAACAAATGTAGCGTGATGCTGCTGCTGAGGTACCTCAAGTATCAACTTTAAAAAAAAAAAATCATTAATCAATCAAAATTGAAGAATCAAATCACATATTTAACTCACCAATTTACAATATGGTGTCCAAACCTCAACCAAAAAGCTATAAATCTCTCCAAGTGATAATACCAAACAGGCTGAAGGTAAGCCAACAATGCTGACATATCAGCGTCGGCCAACAAATAATTCAAATCGCCGTCGCAAGAAAGGGCATGGTAAAGAGCAAAAGTTGCATCTACTATTTTCAAGAAGCCTGATATCACAAAATCAAGCAGAGTCATTCTCATTTAAGGCAAGGAGTCAAAGCCTCTGCCTGAAGCCGAAATACGGGCGGATTCTTATGTCTTCAACCCTTCAGATGAAGAAGAAGAGCTGTCCAATATGCCTCCTCATACAAAAGAAAGAGCCAAAGTCCCCATGCCTCATCAAATAAGCCGGACAGCGCTTCTCTCTTTTCAAATGGAAGGATGTTGATTCCTCTCTCTCAAAAGAAATCTGTCAAGCCAAAGAAGCCACTTGAGTCCTCGATAAAGGGATCTCCCTCATCGGACCAGATACGCATCAAGGCTGATGACAAAATCTTTCAGCAACTCAAATCACTCCCCGTCAACATCACTGTCTGGGAAGCAATTGCTTGGAGTGAGGACTTGAGGGAAACTCTCGTCAAAATACTCCAAGAAACAGAAATATATGAAGCTCATATGGCTGATTTCCAAGCTCAAATATATGAAGCACTGGCAGCAGGTGTCACCTTCACAGATAAAGGAATGCTACTATGCCACAATCGTCCTTTACATATATATGAAGGGACAACCTAATGGCAACAAATTGTGTTGTATCCTGGCCGATCTGGGGGCATCTATCAATATAATACCTTATAAAGCCCTTGAATCTCTACATCTCATGCCTCATGTGCAACAGGTAAAAGATGTACAAGCCACTGGTTCTAAAACCAAAATTCAGGAGAAGCCATTGGAAGAGTCACTGTCAACTTAATTCTTAGAAGCTTCACCACCAAGGTAGCCTTCTATATTATTGATGCTGATACAACATACAGAATATTACTTGGAAGACCTTGGCTATAAAAATTTTGGGTCATCCCATCGACACCCCATCAACGCATCAAGTATGCAAAAGAAGGGAAGCAGAATACAGTCTTTGCCAGTTAAGCCCCGTATCGGGAAGATGAATGCAACTTGACTGCTGCTATTTTATATCTTGGAGGGCCAATCCCTCAACCCCTTGCCCGTCTAAAGGGAAGGGTAAGCAAATTAAATGCTCGGATGAAGACAGTAAGGCTGACAAGCCTTTTGTGGTAAACAAAGGATTTGCCAAATCACTTGCAAAGAATTCTCAAAACAAAGTAATTCGCCCAGAGCGGTAAAGTGTCAACTATGAAGCTGACCATATAAGGGAGTACTTCTCCACCTCCCAGTTGCATGCAAATTTACTCTCCAAGGCAAGATCAAAGTGTTCGACGATTGAAAAAACATTCGTCGTCAAATATCGGGGAATGGAAATAGACCCCGACAGAATCAAGGCGATCTAGCAATTGCCACCTCCTCAAAATCTGACCGATTTAAGGTCATTTCAAGGGAAGCTAGCCTATATTAGACATTTTATCTCAAATCTTTCAAGAAGGTGACCTCCCTCCTTCGCCGAATCTGAGTCTCTTCAATGGAGATGAAGAAATCACCATGGAACAGTTGGACTCTATGTTCAGCTCTTTCCATTGCTATATGGTGTTCATTCCTCCTCCAAAGGAATTACAAACTCCCACAAGCAATACTACTGCACAGGCGGGAGATAAACCAACGACGCTTGTATACCAGCGTCGACTTCCAAGCAATTCAAATCGTCATACTAAGAAAAGTCGTGGTAGGCGTCAAAAGGCGGCATCTTCCACTACAAGCAGCCAGATAAGATTATACTCTTTCATGGCGAAGAAGCAAAGCTCCTGCCCGAACCTCAAATCCGGGCGGACTCTTATATATTTGATCCTTCAGATGAAGAAGGGGGACTGTCTGACAAGGTTCCTCAATCTGGAGATAAAAACTCAAGTCCATATGCTTCATCAAATGAGCCGGACAATGCTCCTCCTCTTCCTAACGAGAAGCTATTGGCTCCTATCTCTCAAAAGAAGCCCGTCAAATCAAAAGAGCCTTCTGGGTCCTCATCAAGGGAATCCTCCCACTTGGACCAGATACGCTCCGAAGCTGACGGCAAAATTCTCCAGCAATTACAGTTACTTCCCGTCAACATTACTGTCTGGGAAGCAATTGCCTGGAGCAAAGACTTGAGAGAAACTCTAGTCAAGATACTCCAAGAGCCCAAAATTTATGAAGCCCATATGGCAAATTTTCAAGCTCAAGCATGTGAAGCACTGGCGGCGAATGTCACCTTCACGGACGAAGATTTGCTACTATCTTCCTCGTATCACAATCGTCCCTTATATATGAAGGGAAAGATCAACAACATGCAATTAAATCGGATCTTGATTGATCCAGGGGCATCCATCAATCTAATGCCCTTCAAGACCTTTCAATCTCTATATCTTATGCCTTATATGCAAAGGGTCAAGGATGTGAAAATCACAGGATTCAATCAGAATTCGGAAAAAGCCATCGGAAAGGTCACCGTCAATTTGACTCCGGGGGATTTTGTCACCAGGGTGACCTTCTTCATCATTGATACCAATACATCATATAGAGTCTTGCTTGGGAGACCCTGGCTACATGAAAATTGGGTCATTCCATCAACTCTCCATCAGTGCATTAAATATGCAAAAGAAGGGAAGCAGCATACAGTCTTTGCTGATCAAGCCCCGTTTCGGGAAGATGAATGCAACCTGACTGATGCCCCTTTATATCTTGGAGGACCAAATCTTCCACCCTCCTCTCTCCCTAAAGGGAAGGGTAAGCAAATTCAATCTTCAAATGAAGACAATGAAACTGGCAAGCTTTTTGTGGTAAACAAAAGCCTTGTCAAATCACCTGCAAATACTTCTCAAAGCAAAGCAACCTGCCCAGAGCGGCGGAGCATCAGTTATGAAGCTGATCATATAAGTCAAGTTATTAATGGGAGCATTCCTCTGCCATCCAATTGCATGCAGATCTGCTCTCTAAAGCAAGAACAAAGTGTCCGGCGATTAAAAACTTTCGTCGTCACTCATCAAAGAAAAGAAAAAAGAAAGAATGCAAGAAAAGCAGCAAAGCCAATCCTCTTCTACAAAGGGGAATTAATCCTTCCAACTTATACAGAGGATGATTTTGGTTGGAAAGACAGCTCCAATAACCAACTGGAATCAATACAAGAAATGGCCGATATGCCAGAAAAAATTAAGGAGATGTGCAGAAAGCAGAAAATTCCTCACGTACAAGATGTTTCCCGGAGAAATTTCTTCAAACAACTATGGGAACCCTCTCAAGTCCGGGGGCAACCTCCATTCTCTAGAAGAGATACCAGAGGATTAGGTTATGATACCAAATCCTCCTATACAGTCAATGTTGTCGGATCATCATCAGAGGTCTGCAGCACGCAGAATAATCAGGAGTCTTCCAACTTCAACTCTCAAGCCATTATTTCAGCTCCATCAAATGAATTATCAAATGAAGAGCTACCAGAAGAATTCTGCAAGCAATCTTCATCCACATACTCTGAAGATAGGAATCTCTATGAAGTCTGCGTCGCCAACTCCGATGACGAAGAAGATTTCATAGATCTGCAACCAGCTCCCCAAGAAATTGAAGACAGTGGACAGGCCACTATTGATGAATTAATTGAACTCAATCTCGGGAGTCAACAAGATCCCCGGCCAATCTTTATCAGCGCCCTTCTTGATGAACAAGAGAGGCAATCCTATCAAATTCTTCTGCTGGAATTCCAAGACTGCTTTGCTTGGAATTACAAAGAAATGCCAGGACTGGAGCCATCAGTTGCTGAACATGAATTATCCATACTGCACACGGCCAAGCCTGTCAAACAAGCTCAAAGGCGTATGCGCCATGAACTAGAACTGAAAGTAAATACTGAAGTCGACAAGCTTTCTGAAGTAGACTTCATCGAGCCATGCATATATCCAATATGGCTCGCTAATAATGTTCCAGTGAAGAAAAAGAATGGTTAAATCCGGATATGTATCGACTATAGGGACTTGAATAAAGCATGTCCCAAGGATGATTTCCCAGTCCCAATTACTGAAACAATGGTGGATATGACCACCGGCCATGAAGCCTTGTCTTTCATGGACGGGTCTTCCGGCTACAATCAAGTCCGGATGGCAATCAAAGATAAAGATTACACTGCATTCAGATCACCCAAAGGTATCTTCAACTACAAAAGAATGCCCTTTGGCTTGAAGAATGCAGGAGCCACATATCAAAGAGCCATGACAAAAATATTTGACGAAATGATTCATGATATAGTCGAATGCTATGTCGATGATCTCGTCGTCAAAACCAAAAACGGGAGGACCATCTATATGATCTTCGCCGTGTTTTTGAAAGGCTTCGTCAATTCAAATTGAAGATGAACCCTATGAAGTGTGCATTTGGGGTTTCAAGTGGCAAGTTCCTGGGTTTCATCGTCAAATATCGGGGAATAGAAATAGACCTGACAAATCAAGGCGATCTAGCAATCGCCACCTCCTCAAAATCTGACCGAGCTAAGGTCATTTCAAGGAAGCTAGCCTATATCAGACATTTTATCTCAAATCTTCAGGAAGATGCATGCCGTTCGGCAAACTAATGAAGAAGAATGCTCCCTTCATCTGGGATCAAGAATGCCAAATTGCCTTCAAGCAGGTCAAGAATACCTTCTCGCTCCACCAGTGCTGGGGGCACCTATCGCTGGAAAGCATCTTATACTCTATATTTCAGCTATGGATGCTTCTCTGGGAGCTCTATTGGCACAAACAAATGAAGAAGATAAAGAGCAAGCTTTATATTATCTTAGCAGGAAGCTAATTGGTCCAGAACTCCGATATGCTCCAATAGAAAAAGTATGCCTAGCACTGGTATTTGCTGCAAAGAAATTGAGACATTATTTTCTGGCTCATGAAATTAAGCTCATCTCTAAGCATGATCCAATCAAATATCTGCTACGGCAACCCATATTGTCAGGAAGGCTCGCAAATCGGCTTTGCTCCTCATGGAGTTTGATATCACATACATCCCACAAAGGGCAATCAAAGGGCAAGGTTTAGCTGAATTCTGGCTGCACACCCAGTGCCGGAAAATTCTCCCTTATCTATAGACCTTCCGGAAGAAGAAACTCTTTCCCCTTCAAATGAAAGAGATAATCAAGTCCAAGAAAATCCAAACTTCCAAGAAGTCATCACAATTGAATTACCCCCTTGGGAATTATATTTCGATGGAGCTTCTCGGACTCTCCACTATACAGATGGTTCTGCCGACCTCTCTACCGGGGCAGGTATTGTCTTGGTCACTCCTCAAGGAGGAATATTATATAATTCTTGTGCTCTCATGAAGCCACTCACAAATAATGAAGCTGAATATGAAGCTCTAATTATCGGGCTCCGGCTGGCTCTCGAAATGGGGGTCAAAAGTATACAAGTTTATGGTGACTCACAGCTGGTCATCCGACAAGTGTTGGGCCAGTATGAAGTTCGAAAAGAACAACTGCTTCCATACTATATCACGATCATGAAACTCAAAGAACAATTCGACTTCTTCGACATATCTCATGTGCCAAGAAGTGAAAATTCTCAAGCAGATACTCTTGCTAAATTGGCCTCTGCCATAAAATTGCCTCCCGAAGGAGAATTGGACATAATTGTCCGTCATAGAAGACTCATGCCGAGTGTCCTCGACGACGAGTCTAATATTGCAATTACAGCAAATGGATTTGAAGATTGGCGTCAGCCAATTATCAAAATCAAGAAAGGTTGGCTACCTCCTAATCGAGCTCAGAAAGTTCAACTTTTACGAAGAGCTGCATCATATCAATTGATAGGAGAACAACTATATAGATTGATCCATGAAAGAAAAGGACCAGTCCTCCTCCGATATTTATCTCTCAAAGAAACCAAAATCATCATGAAAGAAGTTCACTCCAGGCTGTGTGGTGCACACCAGGCAGGGGAGAAGATGAAAATCAATATCAAGTTGAAAGGCTTCTACTGGCCTACCATGTACGCGGATTGCATCCAATATGCCCGTACATGTCATCAATGCCAAGCCTTCGGCCCCGTGCCAAGAAAATCCCCAAATATGCTACATCCCACAGCACCAACTTGGCCGTTTGCCGAATGGGGTATAGATATTGTGGGACCATTCCCACCCTCATCTCAAGGCCATAAGTTCATACTGGCTGCTACAAATTACTTCTCTCGGTGGGCTGAAGCTATCCCATTAAGGGAGGTAACCGGAGAATCAGTCGCCAAATTTGTCAAGCAAAACATAATATGCAGATTTGGGACTCCTCACAGGATCATATCTGACAATAGGTCGCAATTCAGAAATAAAACAATATATGCCTTGGCGGCGAAATTTCATATTGATTGGAGAACATTCTCAGTATATAATCCACAGGCAAATGGGTTGACAGAAGCCTTCAATAAAACCCTCTGTAAATTGCTTGCCAAGATAATCGGCAACAGGAAACGGGAATGGGGAGAAAAGGTTCATGAAGCCTTATGGGCTTATCGAACTGTGTATAAAACCCCTACAGGGTGTTCACCCTTCTCCTTAGTCTATGGAGCTGAGGCCATGATCCCTATAGAAATTGAAATGACATCCTATCGGGTGGCAATTCAAAATGAGTTTCAAAGCCAAGACCAAGATCAAATGGAGAGAAGACTCGAAGAGCTTTCCAATTTAGAAGGGAAGCGCCTTGAAGCCTATAAATCCCTTCAAGTATATCAAGCCAGAATGGTTCGTGCATTCGACAAATTAGCAAGACCCAGAGCTTTCAAACAAGGAAACCTCGTCATAGTCAAATGCAGAGAAGCAATGGCAAAAAAAAAAAAAAAAAAAAAAATCGTGCGGCAAATTGCAGCCTACTTGGCTTGGCCTATACATCGTCACCTCGGCATATGAAAGGGGTGCATACATGTTGGTGGACTATAAAGGTAATGTGCCCTTTCCCCCACTCAACGGGAAACACCTGAAATTGTACCACGCGTCAGAGCATGAATTCCCTGGCCAGTCACCAAAACAAAAACCGATCACCCAAAAGGCATGAAGCCGAAAGAGAATGAAAAACAATGAAATGAAGTTTGCAACAGATAGGGGCAAAGGAATCAAAACTTCCACCTGTCCGTTATACCCCAAACTTTTCACTCCCTACCGAGCATGAAAGCCAAGGGTATTCCATGTACAAACCCAAATCAAATCCAAAACCATAGCCAGCAAACCAAAAAGGTAGGCTATGTCAAATCCAAAATACCAAAACCATAGCCAACAAACCAAAAAGGTAGGCTATGACAAATCCAAAATACCAAACCATAGCCAGCAAACCAAAAAGGTAGGCTATGCCAAATCCAAAACCATAGCCAGCAAACCAAAAAGGTAGGCTATGCCAAATCCAAAACCATAGCCAGCAAACAAAAAGGTAGGCTATGTCAAATCCAAAATACCAAAACCATAGCCAGCAAACCAAAAAGGTAGGCTATGCCAAATCCAAATACCGAAACCATAGCCAACAAACCAAAAAGGTAGGCTATGCCAAATCCAAAATACCAAAACCATAGCCAGCAAACCAAAAAGGTAGGCTATGTCAAATCCAAAATACCAAAACCATAGCCAACAAACCAAAAAGGTAGGCTATGCCAAATCCAAAATACCAAACCATAGCCAACAAACCAAAAGGTAGGCTATGTCAAATCCAAACCATAGCCAACAAACAAAAAGGTAGGCTATGTCAAATCCAAAACCATAGCCAGCAAACCAAAAAGGTAGGCTATGTCAAATCCAAAATACCAAACCATAGCCAACAAACCAAAAAGGTAGGCTATGTCAAATCCAAAATACCAAAACCATAGCCAGCAAACCAAAAAGGTAGGCTATGTCAAATCCAAAATACCAAACCATAGCCAGCAAACCAAAAAGGTAGGCTATGTCAAATCCAAAATACCAAAACCATAGCCAACAAACCAAAAAGGTAGGCTATGCCAAATCCAAAATAGCCAACAAACCAAAAAGGTAGGCTATGCCAAATCCAAAATACCAAAACCATAGCCAGCAAACCAAAAAGGTAGGCTATGTCAAATCCAAAATACCAAAACCATAGCCAACAAACCAAAAAGGTAGGCTATGCCAAATCCAAAATACCAAAACCACAGCCAACCAAACCAAAAAAGGTAGGCTATGTCAAACCCAAAACCAAAACCAAAATAACCTAAACCCCAAATCCAAACCTTAAGTGCATGCCAAAGTCCAAAAAAAGAAATAAAGAGAAAGGGTTAAAATAGAGATACCCCAATGGACTTAAGTATACGATTCCTTGTGTACTTAAGGGTAAAAAGATCAAAAATCCAGCTGAGGTGAAAACCCGAAAGGGCGCTCCAGGCAAAAATGGATAACCCCTCAACGTGAAAACCCGAAAGGGCGCGTTGGAAAAAGCTAAAGGGGGCCAGTCTTGGTGAAAACCCAAAAGGGCGCTAAGGCTGGTAATGTGACAAAAAAAAAAAAGAAAAAAAGAAAATTTCTCAGCCCTTCATTCATACACTCACAAAATTACAAGTCACCACATTACAAACTTGCAAAAGGTGACAGATACCACATAGAAAAGAGATCAAGGCAACAAGCCCAATATACAAATGTGGTGATATGAAACAAAGGCAGGAAGGCTTCTTCCTCTCCCGCTATTCAAATCTAATTGCAAACCCCTTTTACGCCGGCACTAAGCCATCAAGAAGGGGCGAAGTTCAAATTCCAAAGCCAAACAATAAACACCATTCCAGAGCCCATTCAAAACCAAGTCCAGGGCTAAATCATACCCAAATCTCATACCCACATCCAAACCTAAATCCAAAATACCACAGAAATAAGCCAACATACTCATGTTCAAACCCAAATCCACATCCAGATCCAAATTCCAAATCCGAATTTCCAATCATTGGCCAAATTCAAAATTCAAACCACATTCGAATACACCACTCATTCCACAACCAAACCCTTAGCCATTCAACTATCCAAGTCAGTCAAGTCCTCAACAGTCAAGTCAAAAAAAAAGAGAAAAAGAAAGAAAAGAAAGGGGGTTAAAAAATAGAGATACCCCGATGGACTTAAGTATACGACTCATTGTGTACTTAAGGGTAAAAAGATCAAAAATCCAGCTGAGGTGAAAACCTGAAAAGGCGCTTCAGGCAAAAATGGGTAACTCCTCAACGTGAAAACCCGAAAGGGCACGTTGGAAAAAGCTAAAGGGGGCCAGTCTTAGTGAAAACCCGAGAGGGCACTGGGATTGGTAATAAAAAAAAAGGAAATGAAAAGAAAGAAAAAAAAGAACAAGAAAGGAGGAAAATGAAAAGGAGGACCGCCATTGTCCTTCACCTTGTATTTTACAAAGTCACAAGTCACTTTTTGTACAAACATACAAAGAGTGGTGATAGCTACATGAAAGTCAAAAAAAGGGGGGGCAAGATAATGAGCTCAGCATGTAAATATCATACTGAAAAGCAGAGGCAGGAAGGCTTTTTCCTCTTCGGCTGTTCAACTTCCTTAACTTTGGAGGCTGTCGACTGGCGGAAGTTCCTTCCGTTCTTACATAGGCAGTTTCTTCTTCCGAATCTATGGCCTCATCTCTAGCCTCCTGATTCAAAGAAGCTCGCGTACCAACCGGGCAATGTTCTCCTTCCCGATAACCATGCTCAACACCATCGTCACTCGCAGCATCGCCTACTTGAAAGGCAGAATAAGCCTGAAACTCCAAAAAAAGGGCTCTCTGCATCTCCCCAAAAGTGGAAAGAGAGGATTAGCCACAAATATAGAATATGAATCCATCATCCCCCAAAGAAGAGTTGATCACAGAAGATCTAGTCACCTGAATACAAGGAAGGAAAGTCAATATCAGAAAGAAAACATCATCTTTAAAGATTGTATATGAGCTCAGTAAAGGAAGTCACCTGCAGGAGTTGATTCTATGGCAGAATATTCCTTGGCAGGCATTGGGATATAAGCCCCGACAGGAGCAGAAGAATACTGTTCCGTCGAGACCCTCAGCTCAGCAAATGCAGAGGCACCGTCATCCGTCACGGCTATCTCAAGAAAACAGACAGTCAAATGATGGTTCATTATCATCAATCTCAGGCATAAAATCGACAACTGCCTGTGAGGAATTCTCACGCTCCACTCCACAAAGGAAAGGAGAACCTCCAGGCAAAGAGGCATGGCCGCCCGAAGCAATCGGACCAGCACTTTTCCTCATCTATCTCGTCATCTGAGGTAGATAAGTCAAAAAAAAGGGATAAGTGATAAATCAAGAAGAAAAGTCATGAATGACAATGATGAGAGAAAAAGAAAAGAAAAGAAAGTCACCGCCAGATAAGGCGGAATCCGCCACACTCCTTTTTCCAGCTCTCTTGGGTCTGGAAGAAGAGGAAATATTCAAATGAGTTTCACCATTCCTGTCTCCAACAACTTCCGGAGCAAGGATGGTTGAGAATTCAAAACAGATACAAAAAAAAAGAAGAAAGATAGCCGCAAACCAAGAAGGTTAGCCTCAGTAGCCGAATACCATGCCAAATCTTGGACAAAGCCAAGAAGACAAGATTCAAGAAAAGATGTCAAATCCAATCCAAGCAAATGCCAAAAAGGCAAAGCTCAGGAAAGTGATATCGGATCCAACTGCGAATCAAGTCAGAATCACAAGTCAAAAAAAATCTCTCTCAAATCAAGTTATTGAGCAAAGTCAGAAAGACGAGTCTCACCAATTGAGTCCTCAATCAAATTCATAGTCAACAAAGCCAGAAAGGCAGATCTAAAAAAATCCCTGAGATGAAATCCAGAAGGCAAAGATCCAGGCAAAGAAAGCCAAAGTCAGTTCTGAGTAAATCCAAGGAAGCGGAGCTGATCGCTCAGCACAAGAAGCATGACAAAGTCGATCGTTGCCTGAGGTTGTCGACTTCACAGTGCAAGTGCTTCCGATTCAAGTTCATTGTCAAGTCATGAAGATCAGAAGCACGGCTCGAAGAACGCACGGGACGTCCCCCTCCGCCTTCGGCGTCGGCGCACTTCCCGTGGGGGGCATTTGTGGACACAAAAATTTTTAACCCCTTAACCGATGGGGCTACCATCGGTTAAGGGGATTATTTCCCCAAACCGATGGAAGCACCATCGGTTGAGGGGAAATCCCCCTTTAAATCCCCTAACCGATGGGACTACCATCGGTTAAGGGGATTTTTCCCTTCAACCGATGGGAGTTCCATCGGTTGAGGGGAAATTCCCCTTCAACCGATGGAAGTGCCATCGTTAGGGGAGTCTTCCCCTCTAACCGATGGGAGTTCCATCGGTTTAGGGGAATTCCCCTCTAACCGATGAAACCTCCATCGGTTAAGGGGAATCCCCTTAAAAAAAAAAAAACAGAAACAGAAAAATAAAGAAAAACAGAAAAAAAAACACAGAAAGACAGAAAACAAGAAAAACCAAAGAAAATATAATAGAAAATAGAAAAAAACAGAAAATGAAAAAAGGGCCTAACCGATGGAACCCCCATCGGTTAGAGGCCTTTAACCCTCTAACCGATGGAGTCTCATCGGTTAGAGAGTTTTTTTTCTTTAACCGATGAGAGTCTCATCGGTTAGAGGGAATTTTCCCTCTAACCGATGGAACTCTCATCGGTTTAAACCCCCACTCCCACGCATGTAAGGGGGGGGCCTTCCCCTATAAAAGGCCCCCCCCATCCCCCATTTGAAGGGTCGGCCCCGGGGAGATGCCGGCTCCCTGGAGAAATTGCTGCCCCCCTATTTTCTGAAATCCCCAAAGAATAGAAAAATTCCAAATTCCCAAAGTTTCCCGATCTCCTCTCTCAATCTCATTTCTTGTGTGAGTGAAGGTACCAAATCTTCTTCCCCCGAGTGTTGAGAGGTTATCCGTATGCGGCATCGGCAAACTTCATCGGCTAAAAGTCCGCAATAGCGGCACCGGCCCTCACAGGCTATAGGTTCTAAATACCGTCCATTCCGGACATATGGTATTTTAGATACCTCTGTTATTCATGCCACCTCCCATCGAGTTTTAAACTCTCCGGGATGGTGTGTTTGTGCTATATGCATATGTTTCTTAGAGGAGACTCTGCCCAAGTGGAGATTCTGCTCGAGAACGTATTCATATATTCACAGATTCGTATTTTTATATATATGTTTCCTAGGGAAACTCTGCCCAAGTGGAGATTCCGCCTAAAACATATCTATAAAGTTCAAATCTGTGTGTATATTTATATGTTTCTTAGAGGAGATTCTACCCAAGTGGAGATTCTGCCCGAGAACATGTTTGTATATTCACAAATTTGTATTTTTATATGCATGTTTCCTAGAGGAAACTCTGCCCAAGTGGAGATTCCGTCTAAGAACATATTTATAAAACTCAAATTTGTGCCTATACACATATGTTTCTTGGAAGGAAGCTCTGCCCATGCCAGAGTTTTCCCTCTAAAAACATATCAATATAATCACAAACTTTGTATTTATATACATGTGTTCCCAAGAGGAAACTCTGCCCAAATGGAGTCTCCGACTACGGACATGTCTATATAATCATAAATCCGCAATTATATGCGTATACCTCTCAAAAGGGATTCTGCATATGCAGATGGTACCTTTTACCGGACATTCCACTCAAAAGGGAATACCGGTGAGAAAATATGCGTAAACTGCAAATTTATGATTATACACACATACCTTTTTTAAGGGCAAGATCCCTCCTGATAAAGGTTCTCCGGGGACACATGGATATAAGTACATGTTCATATGAATATATCTCCGTGAGGGCATTCCGCATAAGTGGAAACTCTACCAAAATAAATTTATGAAAATTGTGATAATATACACACATCCAAAGAAAAAGAGGACAGGACCCGAACTGTGACAGGACCCGAACTGTGATAGGACCCGAACTGTGCTCAGATACTCCCAAGAGCAGCATGAATGCATACTCACAAGAACTGTGTTCGTATGGACAGTTTCCAGAAAGAAACTTCAAATTGACAAGAACGTCCATGGAGATATGTGCATACGTTCTCCAAAAATCATACTCATACAAGCAAAGAAAAATGAATGATGAATAAATGAAACGATGAACGAGGAGAAAGGAAATTCTGCCTCAATTCAGACTTCATTTAAAAGAAGGATGTTATAAAAGAATTAATGTAGCAACTCTTCTAATACAGAAGTGCTACTTTGAATCACAACTTCCCCCAAGTTCAGAATCAAATGCACGGGTATATGCCTGTCTGCAATAATAATCCTCACGTTTTCCAAAATAAAACCTTCAAACAACATCTTTCTCAAAAAAAAAGAGAGGAGGGAGACCCCAAATGGTTCACGGAAATATACCCGTTCCCTTCTTAAAAGTCATATCTCGAGCTCCACAAAGGGCAGTCTTTTCAAAATGAAACACTCAAAGCAAAAAGTATTTCAAAAATAACCAAAAGAAAATGATGCATCATGCCAGGATTTTCTAAAAAAAAATGTGTATTCTCTCATCCCTTTTTGCTATGAATGGTATTCGGGTTAAAACTGGTGTTAAATAACACCAAGAGTCTTAACTCGATGTAAATGTAACATCGACTCCGGTCGATGGAGACAGAGGTCCAGCACATGCTACCTCAATCACCTGATGAGTATAGATACGGGACTCAAGGAGTTCAGATTAAAATACGGCGCACCCGTCCGTTCCTCGGACATCATACCCGTCCGTCCCTCGGACATCATACCCGTCCGTCCCACGGACATCATACCCGTCCGTTCCTCGGACATCATACCCGTCCGTTCCTCGGACATCATACCCGTCCGTCCCTCGGACATCATACCCGTCCGTCCCACGGACATCATACCCGTCCGTTCCACGGACATCATACCCGTCCGTTCCACGGACATCATACCCGTCCGTTCCATGGACACCCAAAAATACCTTCTCCGCATTGCGCGGACTCTTTCTTCTGTCTGTTAGACAGACTGGCACGCCCTGCAAATCACAATACACAAATCAAAGCATGTGAAATAAATGAATACCCAAATGAAATGAATACATGAACCAGATAAAATCAATGAGAAATCCAAAATCAAATGATATGTCAAAGTGATATCTTTCCCGTGTCAACAGTTGCCTTCAGGGCTGAAATCACAAACTTACCCGACATGTTCTTGGGTAAAGGATGGACAAATTCCTCTTCACCAGGAATCCATAATATAATAATCTTCCTCCTACAATCCATAGGGGCATAATGCTCCTTGAGCCAGTCTAAGCCCAAAATAGCATCGTAGTCCTTCATCTTCAACAGATAAAAGCTACCAGGTAAATCTCGCTCTTCAACATTCACATGAAGAGAAGAAAAACATTGCCCAGTCAAGATAGTCCCGGCTAAAGTATGAACAGATAATGGAACCTCCAATACCTCAGGAGCTAAATCACTCTCCTTTATCAAGATCTTAGCAAACTTCTTGGAGATAAAGCTATGCGTAGCACCAGTATCAAATAAAACTCGAGCATGCATACCCATAATCAAACTGTACCTTCTATGACATGCTCTGTAAACTCTACCTCGTCTCTCGCAAAAGCAAACACTCGAGCTTGAGCCCTCGGTCTTCCTGCTGCTCTCGGTGCTGGTCTAGTTGCTGCTGGTGCTGCTGCTACTGCAGTCTGCTGTGCCATCTTCGGACAATCTTGAATCTTGTGGTTATTGTCACCACACCTCAAGCATCTACCAGAAGTCACCCAACAAACCTCTCCTTCGTGACGCTTCCCACACTGAGAACACAAAGGCTTCTCTGCAACTGTGCCATTGGTCGTAGTCTGTGCAGCCACTCTCGCTGGTACCACTGCTCTAGGCTGAAATGCTAGGGTCTTCTTCTTCTTGTCCTGCCACTGAAATGCTGATCCAAGCCTCTTCAAAGAAGCCCTCTTCTCCTCTAGATATACCTCCATTCAGCTTCCTGCATGCATGCTGCTGACAGTGCCTCCTCCATCGATCGATGCCCAAATGCCACCAGCCTAGTCCTCAAGGATGGCTTCAATCCCATGATAAACTTCTTCACTTTCCTCCGCTCATCGTCCACAATGTGAGGTGCATACTTGGACAACTCCGCAAATCTAGCCTCATACTCAAGCACACTCATTGACCCTTGGGTCAATGTCAAGAACTCCTGCTTCATGAGATCCTGCACATGCTCTGGAATATACTTCGCCCTGAACAGGCGAACAAACTCGGTCCTTGATACCTCAACAACTCCATCCTCAAACTGTGTGCATAGTACTAATGACCAGCACACATCGGCATGCTCCTGCAAAAGAAGGTAGATACATCTAAAGGTGTACAATAAACAACACACAAAACCCTTCTAGAAACTATTCATTACCTACAACATATAGGTGGCTAAGGTCACTCGCTCCTCTTCCGCGCATCAGATAGCACGAAAGATCTTCTCTGTCTCCCGTAGCCAACTCTCCACCATGATGGGATCACTCTCCCCCTTAAAGAAAGGTCATCCTCCCAAACCGCTCCATCATCGATACACCTCCAAGGCCTGCCTCATGAGCAGGTGCCTGCACCTACATCTAAGTCGAGTTCTTAGATGAATTCTTCCATTCAACACCTTGGTAACACTTCTTAAGTACTAACCTGAGCTTGCACTTGCGCTTGCAAAGCAGCTGCCGTCTGTGCTTGAGTCTGCATCGTGTGCACAAGCCCTTGCATCAAAGCTTCATAATCTACAGGTGGTGGTGGGGGTGGTAAAGGTACGCCTGTCTGATCCGACGCCTGCTAAGCTGGAGCCTGCGAACCTCTCGCCGATTCATCGCCTCGGGTCGAGACTGCTCCTCTACGACCACGGGTAGCCATAGTCTGCAAAACAAGCATTTATTATAATAACCTATTATTCTACATAAATCTTGGACTAATTCTTTATGCAGACTTAAGGATATGAACACAGTGTTGATATTTTCATCTATGTACATGTTCAACCTGGGACGCTCTGATACCAATCTCTGTAACGCCCCTCTTGGACCCAATACAATTAGTCCAACTCACATTGGATCCAATAGAGGTATTACAGTGGAAAATATCCAACAATAGTCGGTACAGATTGAGATATACATAAATGACAATTTAAATTCCAACAAGTTGCAACAGAATATGGAACCAAAATTTTCAATCAACAATGTATCCAATTACCAAGTCTAAAGCATAAAGGAAGGATTGAAATAGTCCAAATTATTACAATACATAAGTCCAAATACATAAAACTCAAAGTACATCTTATTCTCACATACATTATCTCTCAAGCACACTCAAAGAAAAAGCACTAAGCCTCCACATCCTCACGCTCCGAGTCGGAGTGCACTAACTCCTGGGTATCCTAAGTCTCTCCTGAAATGTTAATCAAGTGTGAGTCTAAAAGACCCAACAAGTCACATGAAAGACAGTTCAAGATATATCATATACTAAGTTTAAAAACATGGTAGCATATTTCTTTTCACATCCTTGATACCATATAGCTCTTCCTATTAGCATGCAATAATTCGTTTGGCAATCATTCTTTACATGGCATGGTTATTTATCGTGAAAAATAAAACAATTTCATGTAACTTATGGTTTACATTTCATAATTAAACAAATGATCTAAGCATTTTCATGTGGCATGGCATTTAGTCAAATTCTTATAACATGTGTTCAATGTCATGTAGCATGAAATCAATTTCAAGTAACATGTAATCTATATCATGTAACATGTAGTTAATCATCAAGTAGCATGTAGTCAATTTGCATGTAGCATGTAGTTCATTTATCATGTAGCATGTAGGTCATTTATCATGTAGTATAGTTGCCAAGGCATATAGCCCTACTATTAATAGAGATCATGTAGCATGTAGTCATTCACTTATCACCTAGGCAAAACAGTGATGAAGTCTTGGTTATCGCGCAATACCGGGGAAAGTCCTTCCCACCTTAACTAGTAGAACATGTCTACCTCCAGGATTTCAATCCGTTACCCATGGATTCAGTAGTCAATTCATGTAGGTGAACCATTACCATAGAGGCATTCCATGGTGCAGTTTCATATAGGTATCTCTATAATAGCAATGTCTCATTGGCCAATTCATTTCAGAAATGCAATAATACATATTCATGCAATTAACATTTACATGGAATTCTATCATGCTTCTTTTCATAAATTCATGCATAATTAGTAAGATAACAACACAAGATTACACAACATATTACCTCAGTTCTGAAATCAAAACTCTACTATACACGACAACCTATCATGATACTACTTTTACTGATTACATCAAAATCTAACATGCATATACATTCTCCTATCTATTGATTTCCATGTACATTTTATCATTCATAAAATCATAACAGTATGTACAGTGCTCTAAAAATTCTGAAATTTTGACAGTAAATCTATTTCTAATCATGCTATGCACATGTAAAGTTTCATAATTATCTGAGTCCTGTATTGCCTTTTCATGATTAATTATCATAAACTCAAACTTATTCACATGGTACAACAATGAAAAGATCATGCAATTACTGTGTAATACTGAGTACAATAGGTCTGTAGTTTCATCCAACAGTTGTACAATTTCTAATAAAATGCTACAACGTGGATCAAACTTGCATCTATTTCATTTTCCATTTACTAAATCAAATAGAATTCTTTAAAAACAACTACACATAGCCCATACATCATTGCAATGACATGCCTACTGTATAACAGTACTAATTTACACAGAACATAACCTGACCGAAAAACCCCACACATGCATAGATCATAGTTGAGGAACAATAATCAGATTTGCAGAAAAACAACACTAATAAACTTAACGACAAGGTATGTGACATTTACACGGAGTTAACGTCAACATATCCTGTCATTAACATCAGTTGACAGCGGCACATAGCGCCGTTAACATATAGTAGGCGTCCAAAATCTTGACGTTTACAGGAATTAAACGGCGATCGATATTTTCGTTTACATAAATTAAACGGCGGTCGATGTGGACGTTGAGTTCATCCATCCAGAAAACACAGGAACCCGCACATAAAATGAAAGAACTTAAACCCCTTCCGACATGTTATTTGATTGATTTAAAAATACGTAAAAATGGTAAATCTAAAGAGTGTACTATCCTAAACTGATCCCCCATGCTACTTGCCTCTAACCCTCCTTCTGGAGCGACGAAGATAGATTCGAAGATGCCCGCCTTGGCAACAAGACAGTCCTTCACTCCGTCTTCAAATGCCCAAATCTGGCCTCTAGCACAGCTCCCACGCTTGGAGATTCTTGTGTCCTCGATCCTTGATGTTCCCCCTTGGTCCAACTTGCTCCAGATCGCACGAACCACGCTCTGCAACCCTTTCTCTCGGCTCTTTTCTCTCTTCCAAAATAGTGCAAAAACCCTCTCCCAAAGGCTAAATCCGGGTCTTAAAAGGATCCATATGGATTGCCCTAGCTTAATCCTAACCCTTGGATTAAAAAAAGCCCTGATCTCCCCATAAATGCATGGAAAACGGCCGACATTCTCTCCCTCGGAACGGTAACAACAAAAATAGGCAAGTCAGGTTAACATCAACCAGTGTTGTCGTCGACCAAGAGATTGACGTCCATCGATCATGTCGTCAACTTACTTGCCCCAAAAAACCAAATATTCCAGAAATAATAAACAGCACAATCACCTGTCGTTAACAGACAGTAGACAGCAATCGATCATGCCGCTAATTGTAGTCAACGTCAGTGGATATTGACGTCAAGTTCATCAAAATTACAACACACTTGTTAAATGCAAAAACACATGCACAAATGCATCATACACTTCTGTAAAATTCTAGGGCACTATAACTGCTTTAGAGGTCGCGATGATGTCGCAACCAGCATGGCCGCTGCGACATCATCGCAACGCTCTTGTGCGTCGCAACAAGGTCGCGACAGCTTGGGCTTCCGCGATAGTGTCGCGACAGGGTAGGGCATTGCGACATGGTCGTGACGGCCCGATGCGTCGCGACTACAGCAGAGACAGGTTAAGGTCTTGCGAAGTTCCGTGTTTTTGTGGAGTCTTTGCCATTTCCGCTTCTTAATGTTGGGTTGAGTGTGGTTTTAGTATCCCTCTCTCCCTAGTTTTGATGATGACACTTAGTGATTTTGTGCTTGTTGGGTTGAACATGGTACATGCCTCATTTATATAATAATAATGCCCAAACAACATGTCTTGAACATTTTACATTTCATACTTTGATGATAATGCCTTGTGCTAATGGCTTATGTGTTAAATTTTCAGGACTATATAGTTTTTGTCATGATGGTGTCGACACATCCCTTGGTGGTGTCGACACTGGATCACTGTCCCAGAAGCTATCTTTGAAGACAGGGTCAAGTTGTGTCGACACACTCAATGGTGGTGTCGACACTAGTCCCAGCTTCCAGGAGATCATTTTGCCTGCTTGGGACAGGGAGTCGACACACTTAGTGGTGGTGTCGACACACTCCGATTGAAGTTTCAACATTTGATTACTCTGGACACGTGGCTACTTGGGGATCAAGGGAAGTTGCCTTGGATCGTGTACCCACACACCCCAAGGGTACAATTGGACTTATGGGGCTATATATACCCCCCCTCAATTGTTGGCCCCCAAGACATAGGAGATCTCCAGAAGATTCCGGAAAAAAAGTGTTTGGCGGCAAAAGGAGGAATCTCCTACTCATGCTCTTCTCGTTGCTGTGGTGATCCATCTACCTCCTGAGGCAATTGAAGTAGAGCATCACCAAGTGATTGAAAGCATCACCAGATCTCTTCAATTCAACCTTCTGCAAGGGATCTTCATCGAAGAACACAAATACTATATCTATTTCTTACAATTCTGAAGTTGTTCTTCTAATTCATCCATGAGCTTTGTGCATGAAGTGTTGCACAAGTTTCTGTGAATGAATTTGCCTTGGATCAGATCATTACTAGAGGATCTGATTTATGTTGGTCTTGATCTAGCTTGTGTTTTGTGAGCCTTTGAGCTCGGTTTTGGTGAGTTGAACTCTCAGTGTGTGTTTAAGCAAGTGTGCTTAGTTTCTGGAGCGGTTGTGCTCTGGAATTTGTGTGTGAGTTGTCTAACTCAAGTGTGTTGGAGTCGTCGTGCTCCAGTGTGAGTTGTACTCAAATTTTGAGTAGAGTGTCCTCACTATATGAGGGGTGGACGTAGGGGTCACATGTGTGATTTCCGAACCACCTAAAAAATCCTATGTGCAATGGTTTGAATTGTTGATATGCGCTAGATGATTGCATAGGATTGCGGTTTCACACTAATTGCCAAATTGTCTCACACCTCCTCTTACACACTCACACTTCAGATCTGAAAATTGTTTTTGTGATTAGATCTCTGAGTCAAAGTAGTTTTAATTTTCTTAAGCTTCCGCAAGAATTGGCAACAGATCTATTCAACCCCCCTTTCTAGATCTGTTTTACCTAATCACTCGATCCTACAATTGGCATTAGAGAAGGTTCACAATTGTTCTGATATAATTTGAGTGTTTTTGTCTGATCTTTGTGTGACACTTGCTTGAATTGGTTGATTGTTTTGTTACTGCTTTGCTTCCTACTTAATGGATTCTCGAGGTTTTGTTGCTGAAGGTCATTCCATTAATAGGCCACCATTTTTCAATGGGTATGATTAATCTTATTGGAAAAATTGCATGCAAGCTTTTCTTATGGCTCAAAACTATGAAATCTGGAAGGTAGTTGAAGTGGGTTCTTATGAAAATCAAGGATATGAAGAGAATTGGACTAGAGAATAGATTAGGAGGGCCACTCTTAACTATAGTGCCATGAACATGCTTCAGTGTGCAGTCCACCCTAAAGAATATTCAAGAATATCCATGTGTAAATCTGCTAAAGAGATGTGGGATAAACTTGAATTAATGTATGAAGGAACATCTCAAGTTAGGGAAACCAAAGAAAACATACTTGTTTTTGAATATGAATTGTTTATGATGAAATCTGATGAATCAATTTCTAAAATGTTTGCTAGGTTTATGACAATCATCAATGGACTGAAGGCACTAGGTAAAGAGTACACTGATGCTGATTTGGTAAGAAAGATTTTGCACTCTCTATCATCTATCTGGCATACTAAGGCCACTGTGATTGAAGATTCTAAGGATTTGTCCAAAATCTCTTTGGATGAACTCATAGGATCTTTAATGACATATGAAATAAATTTGAAAAGAAGTGAAGAACATATGCTTAGAGCTAAACCAGTAGCACTTAAAGCCTCATCAAGTAACAAAGAGAAAAGTCAAGAAAAATCAAGTTTTGAAGAGTCTGAGTCCAATGAGGATGAACTTGCCCTCATGACTAGGCAATTTAGAAAAATTTTAAAATCAAGAAAAGGGAAATTTACTGGAAAGAAGAAATTCTCTTCTGGCAAAAGGAATATTTCTTTTGCTTCAAATGTCAATTCCAGTAGAAATCAAAAAACTGATGAGATTATTATTTGCTACAGGTGCAACAAGGTAGGACATATGAAAGGGGAATATCCTGAAAATAAAAAGGACAAGTACAAAAAGAACAACAAATTGAAGAAGCCTAAAGCTATGGTTGCAACTTGGTCAGATGATGACCAAAGTGAGGATGAAGAAGAAAAGTCCTCAAGTTCAGGGAATGAGGAGCTATGTTTTATGGCCAACAGTAGCGATGGAAAGGTAGGTAATTCCTTTGAACAATACACTATTGAAGATTGGCAAGATGCATATGCTGAGTTGGTTGAAACGTTTTCTGAAATAAGAAAGGAAAACAAACATTTGAAAAAGAAATTTGAAAATGCCATGCATGATACTTCATTGAATAGAAGAATTTCTGAACTTGAAAATGAAGTATATGAACTCAATGAAGAAAAGGAAGAACTTTTAAACGAAATTGATGAACTGAAAATTGCATCTCAAAAGGCCAATAATGACTTTGAGAAACTTTCTGAAAAAATGAAATTACAACAAAGGGAAAAGCAACAAGATATTGATGAAATTCAGAAACTTAAGAATTTGTTGGAAGAAAAGGAACAAGTAATTGAAACCTTCATAAAAGGAAAAGAAAATCTTGATGCATTGTTAGGAGCAAGAATGATATCTGATAAACATGGACTAGGATTCACCACACAAAAATTCTTGAAGAATAAATCTTGTGAAAAGAAAGAAGAATCTTCAAAAATTCCCCTGATAAAATTTGTTAAAAGTGCTAGTCCAGAAAATAACAATAAACAAGTGTTAAATAACACATCTGAAATTTTCAAGAATCAGAACAAAAAGAATGTCTCTAACCAAAAGAAACAAAATAGGTCGACACCAGTCCAACACAGGTCAACCTGTCCAACTCTGAAAATCAACAATCAGTTAAACAAAAAATCAAGCAAAATTTTGAAAAATAATCAAAACACAAAAGGAAACTTTCATGATAATTCTTGGAGATCCAAGACAACACATCAATCTGATTGGATCAACTCTTGGAATCAATTGTATCATAATCCTTATTGGTACCATTCACAATTCTTTTACCCAAAATTCTCAAGATACCAACAGAATCCTTGGTTTGAATTTCCATACATGAATGATTATGCCCAATTGCATAACCTCTATGCTCATGAAAGAAAGAATATTGGTGTTTTCATTCCAAAAAGAAATGCTAAGTTGGCAAAAAGAAAAATCACTTCTGAAACAAATCAAATGCCAAAAACAACTCAAATATAGATTAGAAAAGATCTATTGTCTCTGCTCAAACACACTGATGGTCCCAACAATGTTTGGGTACCAAAATCTTCTCTTCTCTGATTTGATGTAGGAAGGTCATGCATCCAACTCCAATGTATGGTTTCTTGATAGTGGGTGTTCACGACACATGACAAGAGACAGAACAAAGTTCTCATTTCTGATTGAAAAGGAGGGAGGATCTGTCACATTTGGAGGTAAAAATAAAGGGAAAATCATTGGATCTGGAAAGGTTGGTAAATCCTCCTCAAACTCAATTGAAAATGTTCTGTTAGTTGATGGTTTGAACTATAATTTGTTAAGTATAAGCCAACTGTGTGACAAAGGTCACAAGGTTGTGTTTGAATAAGATTTTTGCAAAATAATTGACTCTTCAATTGAAAAAATAAAATTCTTTGGTAAGAGAGAAAATAATGTCTACATGATCAATCTTGATAAAAACTTTGCTGAAAACATTTGTTTAGTTGCAAATAAAGATGAAGTTGCATGAACATGGCATAAAAGACTGGGTTATGCAAGTTTCAACACAATCAATAAACTTTTAAGGCTAAATCTGGTTAAAGAACTTCCTGAATCTTTTCCAAACATTGAGAATCAACTTTGTGGGATATGTGCTCAAGGAAAACAAACCAGAAAATCTTTTAAAATCTTCAATGATGATTCACATCTAAGCCACTAGAATTGCTTCATATGGACCTTTTGGGCCAACAAGGATTCTTAGTCTTAGTGGCAAAAGATATGGTTTTGTCATCATTGATGATTTTACTAGATATACATGGGTTATTTTCCTATCCCACAAGAGTGGTGCTTGTCTAGAATTCAGGAACTCCTGCACCTCTGCCTTAACAGGTTTCTCACATAAAATCAAATCCATTTTAACTGATCATGGAGGTGAATTTGAGAACAAAGCTTTTTCTGATTTGTGTGCTGAACTAAACATTTTCCACAAATTCTCTTCTTCAAGAACACCAGAACAAAATGGAGTTATGGAAAGGAAGAATAGAACACTTATGGAAATGGCTAGATCTATGCTCTTGGAAAGTAAACTGCCTAAATCCTTTTGGGCTGAAGCTGTAAACACAGCAAATCACATTCTAAATAGAGCATTAGTCAGACAAAAATCAGAAAAACCCGCTATGAACTATTGAAAAATAAAAAGCCAACTTTATCTTACTTTAAAGTTTTTGGTTGCAAATGCTTTGTACATAATAACAATAAAGAAAATCTTGATAAATTTGATGCCAAAAGTCATGAAGCCATCTTCCTTGGTTATTCAGAAATCTCTAGAGCTTTTAGAGTGTACATTATCAAAAATAAAACTGTCGAAGAATCTCCACATGTAGTCTTTGATGAAAACTCATTTTCAACTGATGATTTACATCTTGCAGGGCTCATCAAAATAAGGAAGAGGATGATTTCGTTGTTGAGTCTTCACCAACCATTGAGGAAAATAAAGACTCACTTGAAAGTCTGGACAACCATTCACCTACCACAAGTGGATCAGGTAATATTGTTCCAGACTTGAATACATCTCAAGAGGTAATTCTTAAAAACAGATTTTTGAGAGATCATCCAATTGAGAATGTAGTTGGCAATGTGCATGATAGAGTTAGAACTAGTTCATCTTTTTTGAATGCAATAAATGAAGACCCACTAGCACCAATTTCCAAAATTGAACCCAAGTCAATTGATGAAGCTCTAATGAGTGAAGATTGGATCAATGCAATGCATGATGAACTTCATCAATTTGACAGAAATCAAGTGTGGGAATTAGTACCTAGACCTAGTGACCAATCTGTTATTGGCACTAGATGGGTATTTAGAAATAAATTGAATGAAAATGGACAGGTTGTTAGGAATAAAGCTAGACTAGTTGCCAAGGGGTATAATCAAGAGTTTGGCATTGATTTTGAAGAGTCATATGCCCCTATAGCTAGACTAGAAGCTGTGAGATTATTTCTTGCCTTTGCATCTTCATTGAAATTCAAAGTTTATCAAATGGATGTAAAGAGTGCATTTTTAAATGGTTACATCAAAGAAAGTGTTTTTGTAGAACAACCTCTAGGCTTTGAAAATAAAAAAAATTCATGATCATGTTTTCAAACTTCATAAGGCTCTTTATGGTCTCAAGCAAGCTCCAAGAGCTTGGTATGACCGTTTGAGTTCATTTTTATTGGATAAGGGATACACTCGAGGTAATGTTGATCAAACCTTGTTTACAAAAACAGTAAGTAAACAAATAATTGTTGTCCAAATTTATGTTGATGACATAATTTTTGGATCCACAAATAAAGATTTATGCACTGAATTTGCTAACCAAATGAAAACCGAATTTGAAATGAGCTTAATGGGTGATTTACAATTCTTTTTTGGATTGCAGGTTAACCAAACCAATGAAGGGATCTTTATAAGTCAAACAAAGTATGTCAAAGAACTCCTGAAAATGTTTGATTTTCAGAACCTCAAGCACTCAAGCACACCAATTGCAGTAAATGTAAAACTAGAAGAAGACTCATTTGGTAAGTCAGTAGACCCAAAGACCTACAGAGGTATGATTGGATCTCTACTTTATCTCACTACTTCTAGACCTGATATTCAATTTAGTGTGTGTTTGTGTGCAAGGTTTCAAGCTAATCCTAAAGAAAGTCACATGTTAGCTGTCAAAAGAATTTTTAAATATCTTATTGGGAACATGTGAACTTGGCATTTGGTATCCTGCTGGTTGTAAATTAGATTTGATTGCTTATTGTGATGCTGATTATGCAGGTTGTAAGCTTGATAGAAAAAGTACTAGTGGCTTGTGCTTATATCTAGGTGGATGCTTGATTTCTTGGGCTTCCAAAAAGCAACACTCAGTTGCTCTATCCACTGCAGAGGCTGAGTATGTTGCGGCTGGTTCTTGTGGCACACAAATTCTTTGGGTGAAACACCAGCTCCTAGACTATAATCATAAGTTAGGATGCATTCCCATTTTATGTGACAACACTAGTGCTATTAATTTGTCTAAAAACCCAATTCAGCATTCACGCACAAAACACATTGATATTAGGCATCATTTCTTGAGGGATGAGGTTGCTAAGAAATCTCTTGAACTTCATTTCATTGAAACTGAAAATCAAATTGCTGATATTTTCACTAAACCTCTTCCAGAAAATAGATTCTCTTCTCTAAGAAGAGAGCTTGGATTATGCAAATGTCCACATTCTTCTTGACCTCTCCATCATTGGGTTGAGTGTTGTGTGTCTTTGTTAGGGCACATTCTGAGGGGGAGTAATTGCTCCATGCTGTAAATATTTCTTGCATTCTTCTATCTATTTTTGCATTTACAACACTCTCAACTCTTGCAAATAAGTTCCTCACTCTCACATTGCATTGGCATTCTTGGTATATCAAATAGTGATTTGAAGAAAGACAAGTCAGGCTTGTCTGGACACTTTCACTATGCGTGAGTATATGTCTCCGCCAAGTATCAAGAGTCTTGTATGCAATTGTTGAGGGAGAGTCTCTGTCCTTCAATAAAAACATTTCTGCTCATCTTAATTTTTTCATTCAAATCTTTTGATTCTCTTTATCTTAATGAAAGACTTCTGGAATCAACAACTCAGGGGGAGCTAAAGAATTCATACTTCTTTTCTTACATAAACTCAGAATTAATTCATTGTGTTGATACAATTCCTATTCATGAGATGTTAATTAATCTTATCAAAAGAAACCATAGAATGGCTTTTTGACTGATCTATTACATTTTTACAGTCAATCTTCAATTATATTCTGAACTCCTAAAGTAATATAATTTCTTTAAAGACATGAAGATCACTTGTGCATTGAATTTAGACATCTCTTTTACAATTGATGAGGGAGAAGGTTGAATTTTTTTATTTCATTCACTTTCCATCTTTCTTTCAACAAAGCAATGACACTAATGCTGAGAAACTACAAACCTTCACAAAGAATGAAGTGCCATGTATGTCATGAACCATTTTTGTTGCTATCTCTGTTCAAAGGGGTAAAACAAAGTAAAAAAAAAAATCTTATAATATTGATGATAACTGAGTAACTGGAAATATTGGCATCTCATAAACGTATATTTTCATGTCAAAAGGTTATCATTTGCCCCTTTGAAACTGAATAATGAGTAAATCTTTAGTAACCAGGGACTATGGTGTGTAAAAAACATTAGTTCTTGTGTGAACAAGATTTAATACATTTGAAAGTTTGATTTAAAAAAAAATGCGTCCACAAAAATTCAGTCACAAAACAAACAACCTTACTCCAAATCAGATTGATTAAGACTGTTTCACTTCATCACAATTGACTTCATTCAAAAAGAAATTTTCATTACCTTGGATTAGAAGAATATGAACGATTGCCATTGACTGTATTGAATGTCCTATATCATTCAAAAATGTCATTTCTGTGTTTCATTTTAATCAATGAACATATCTTGTAAGTTATTACTTAACCCTTGAATTAACAATGGGTTTTTGTTAAGAAATGACAAATGGATTCTTCAACATATTAAAAATCCTTGAAAAGTTGATTTCACATCCCAGTTTTTCTTGATCATATCATATGTTTTTTTTGCCCAATCTCTCTTGTTCCCGCCATCTCCTCCTCTTCCACATCATCTTCCTCTCTTCTCTACTTGCTGCGATGCCTCCCAAGCAGACACCAAGGAGGGGCACGAGGTCTAGGGCTGCTGCTCGTGGGGTTGTAATTGAAGAGCCCTCAATTGAACGCAGGAGCAAGCGTCGCCATGATCCGACGCAGCAACTGGATGCGTCTTCACCCTCTGCAACTCCCTCCAAGCGAGGTAGGTTGCCATCCTCTGGTTGTGGCAAATCCCCCAAAGTGCCTTGTAGTACTCAAGAATTTTCTTGAATTTATTCTGTACATTGTTTGTTTATTTCTGCATATTTTGAATGCTGTTGTGTGTAAGAACTAGGCGTCAAGATCATTTGACGTTAAGACTTGTAAGCGGCAATATCGTATGCCGTTTATATGATGTTAACGACAACAGGTATTGACGTTTAGTAATTTTTCTGAATTATTTAATTATGGGCAAGACTATAAACGACATCATCGATGGACGTTTATATTGGGGAAGACGGCAACCTATGTTGACGTTAAACTGACTTGCCTGTTTTTGAGCTTTCCGTTCTGGATTAAGGAAATTGGCCGTTTCGGGAAGGTTTTAATGAGCTGATCCGATGCGTTTAGATCCGAGGGTCAGGATTAGGTTTGGCCTTTGCTTGAGAGGTATTTATAAGACCAGATCTCGCAGGTAGAAAGGGGGTTTTTGCTTTGGTTCTGGAGGAGAGAAAGAGGGCCGAGGAAGGGATTTTGCAGAGCGATCTGGTACTTGTTCGTGCGGTTCGGAGCCTTCTACACCGAGGAGATGCATAGGACTTCATAACCAAAGGCTCATCCACGCGGAGGAACTACATCGGAGGAGGTTTTGGATTGCTTGAAGACGGAAGGAAGAGCTGTCTCCCTGGCGAGACGGGCTTCTTCGAGCTCGGATTCGACACTCCATCAGGAGGGATTAAGGCAAGTTGCATAGGGGATTAGTTTAGGATATACTATACTACGTATCTAACATTTTTTTGTATTTTTAAAGCATGAAAACAACCTACGGGAAGGGTTAGAAACGCCGTTATTTCATGTAGGTTTTCTATGTCTTAGAACTAGACGTCCAGGGGTATTGCCGTCTATATCCTGTAAACGGAAATATCGACTGCTGTTTAGTTCGTCTGAATTTTATGTATTTTCTGTCTTTACTATATGTAAACGGCGCTATGTGCCGCCGTCGGTTTGTGTTAACGGCGCTATGTGCCGCCGTCTATAATTACTTGACGACATCGTATGTGGACGTCTACTATAGTAAACGTCATACCAATTGACGTCAAGTTTAACAGAATCATGTATTTCCAGAAATCTGAGTGAATTTGTTTAAATGTATAATTTATGAATGTATGCGTTTCAACCATGTAATATTAGAGCATGTTATTGTTATGGACTGTCTATTGCTATAACGTACAGGTTATTTATATGTATTGATGAACTTGCATAATTACATGGCAACGATCAAGGTTAAATTAGTAAAAGATAAGTACAATGATTTAAAAGAGAGCATGTTGATTGATGTTTAAATTACTGCAATAGATATAATACGTCAGTAATCCCTGTTCCATATGAAATTTGTAAGCTTTTCTCATTATTAAACCATGTTAGTTAGTTGAATCAATAGAGTTAATTTCATGAAAAATAGTTGTAGAAATCAGAAAATTATGAAATTTGGCATGTGCATTGTAATTCCTGATTTCGAATTTCTGTTAAAATTTCAGAATTTTCAGACATGTGTACGTTCTGTTATGAATTTCTGAACAATATAATACACATAGAATTGAATAAATATGAATGTAATGCAAAAATGAATATTAGTATCATGATAGAGATCTGTTGTACAGTAAATAGAATTTTAGAACTGAAAGTGTTGTATTTTGAAATATTGCATTAACACATGTTAAAATAATATGAAATGAAATGTCATTATATATTATACATGTTAGTGTACGCATTATAACAATGATGCCAATAAGACATTGCTATCTTAGAGATTCCTACAAGGAACTACACCGTAGATGCCCCTATGGTAATGGTTCACCTACATGTAAATAAATGAATCCGTGGGCAACGGATTGAAATCCTGGAGGTAGACTTGTTCTACTAGCCAAGGTGGGAAGGACTTTCCCCGGTTTTGCGCAAATACTATGACTTCATCACCGCATTGCCTAGGTGATAAGTGAATGTTAAATGACTACTGATCTCTAATTTAGTGTGGGCTATGTCTTGGCAACTATACGAAAATGATTACAGGCTACAAGTTGTATGTCTACATGCTACATGTTACATGCTACAAGCTACATGTCTACCTGTTCTACATGCCACATGCTACATGTTATATGCTTACATTCCTACATGTGAACTTGTTCAAAGAATTTCATGCTACATGACAATGTTTTAATATTACTACATGAAAATTGTATGTAAAAGAATAGTGCATGTATAAGTAAGAAATTGATACATGAGAATTGTTGTAGGTCACATGACATCGAAGAGATTCCATGAATAAGTGATTCCATGTTACATACAAACATGTTTTATTTCCATAATAGTTAGAATCACTATGAAATGAATGATTGCCAATGGGCTTAGAACTGTAGTAAGGAAAAGTATATGATATCAATGAATGAAATGTTAATGTACTACCATGTTTTTAAACCTAATATACTGTTAATATCTTGAACTGTCTTTCATGTGATTTGCTGGGTCTTGTAGACTCATACTTGCCTAACATTTCAGGAGAGCCAGAGGATACGGAGGAGTTAGTGCAAACTGACTCAGAGCGTGAGGACGTGGAGACTTAGCTTGTCCTAGAGAGTTTAGAGTGACTCTTGTATGTGAGGATCTTATGTAATTTCCTTTATGCAGCTAGTCATTAAAATGTAATAAACTTTGGACTATTGTTACCTTTTTATGCATTAGATTTACTTTTGAATAAATGCTGATTGCAAGTGTTTAATTCCATATTCTGTCAATTATCATTGGAATTGAATAGTTATTTGTGTATATTTCAACTTGTATTGTAATTGTTGGATTTGTTCCACTGTAATGCCTCTATTAGATCCAATGTGAGTTGGTGTAACTGTACTGGGTCTAAGAGGGGCGTTACAGAGATTGGTATCAGAGCGATCCAGGTTGAACATGTACATAAATAGAATATCAGTATTGTATTCACATTTCAAGTCTGCATAAAGAATTAGTCCAAGTTATGTAGAATAATAGGTTATTAAATAGGATGCTTATTTTGCAGTCTATGGCGACTCGTGGACGTAGAGGAGCTGGCCCGGCTCGAGGTGATGAGTCAGCAGGTGATCAGCAGACTCCAGCACAGCAGGCTCAGGACCAGACTGGTGTACCTTTGCCACCCCCACCACCACCTGTAGACTACGGAGCATTGATGCAAGGATTGGTGCATGCGATGCAGACTCAGGCTCAGACTACAGCGGCATTGCAGGCGCAGGTGCAGGTTCAGGTCGGTAGCTGCAAGAATTATTCAAGGTGTTAACTGAAGAGTTGTTATCTAAGAGATGTTTTGGATTGTAGGCACGGGCACCTGCTTAGGAGGTAGTTTTTGGAGGAGTGCCTATGATGGAAAGATTCAGGAGGATGACCCCGCCTTTCTTTAAGGGAGAGAGTGATCCCATTCTTGCGGAGAGTTGGCTTAGAGAAATGGAGAAGATCTTTCGTGCCCTTCGTTGTGCGGAAGAAGAAAGAGTGGCCTTAGCTACTTATATGCTGCAGGTAAAGATGGATTTTAAGGAGCTTATGGGTATGGTTTGGAATATATCTTAGATGTACTTACCTTCTTTTTCAGGAGCATGCCGACGTATGGTGGTCCTCTGTACTGCGCACACAGTTTGAAGACGGTGCTATGGAGGTTGCATGGACTGAATTCGTCCGCTTGTTCAGGCGAAGTATATTCCAGAGCACGTGCAGGACCGCATGGAGCAGGAGTTTTTGACGTTGACCCAGGGGTCAATGAGTGTACTTGAGTATGAGGCAAGATTTGCGGAGCTGTCCAAGTATGCGCCTCACATTGTGGTAGATGAGCGGAGGAAGGTAAAGAAATTTATCATGGGATTGAAGCCATCCCTGAGGACGAGACTAGTGGCATTAGGACATCGTTCCATGGAGGAAGCTTTGTCAGCAGCTTGTATGCAGGAGGCAAAGATGGAGGTTTACCTTGAAGTGAAGAGAGCTTCTTTGAAGAGGCCAGCATCAGCTTTCCAGCACCAGGATAAGAAGAAGAAGACCCCAGCTTTTCAGCAGAGAGCAGTGGTTCCAGCGAGAGCAGCGGCACAAACTCCATGTGGAGGTATAATTGCAGAGAAGCCAGTGTGTACCCAGTGCGGGAAGCGTCATGGAGGCGAGGTGTGTTGGGTGACTTCCGGGAGATGCTTGAGATGTGGTGATAAGAACCACAAGATCAGAGACTGTCCGAAGATGGAGCAGCAGACTGCAGCGGCAGCAGCACCAGCAGCAGCGAGACCGGCACCGAGAGCAGCAGGGAGACCGAGGGCTCCGGCTCGAGTGTTCGCCTTGGCGAGAGACGAGGCAGAGTTGGCAGAGCACGTCACTGAAGGTACAATTCTAATTATGGGAATGCATGCTAGAGTCTTATTTGATACCGGTGCCACGCATAGTTTTGTTTCCGAGAGATTTTCTAAGGTCTTGATTAAGGAGAAGGGTCTAGTTCCGAAAAAGTTGGAGGTTCCCTTGTCTGTGCATACTCCAGCAGGAACTATCTTGACCGAGCAGTGTTTTTCGTCGCTTTCTGTGTGCATTGAGGAGCAAGTTTTGCCTGGTAATTTCTATTTGCTGAAGATGAAGGATTATGATGCTATCTTGGGCTTTGATTGGCTCGAGGAGCATTATGCTCTGATGGATTGTCGGCGGAAGCTTATTGTTTTTGGATTCCTGGAAAGGAGGAGTTTGTTAACCCTTTGCCCAAGATCATGTCGGGTAAATTTGTGATTTCAGCTTTGAAGGCAACTCGGATGTTGAGCAAGGGTTGTTCTGGTTTTCTGGCTAGTGTGGTTGTGACCGAGGATTCGAAAAAGGTTCTATGTGATACCCCAAAATTTTCATTCATTTTATATTGTGCATGTATAATTATTTGTTGTGTGTATAGTGTGTGTATTCAATTGCGCGTATTATAATTTCTATATTCCTTATGAACTCATGCATATATATATATATAATATTTTACATGAGAAGAGGCAATTAGCTACATTGAGGTATATTGTGAATACTAAAAATCTTAGACTCATAATACTTAAGTCATATTATGCATGATAATCGAATTTCTGATGTGCATGTTGTAGTTATCTACTTCATGCATAGTGTATATAATTATGTTGTAAATATATGAGGTACATATATATATACATATGTATGTTACTTTATGCATGTGCTATCTATCTATTTAATCCTACGTACATCAATTCATCTATAGTATATGAATAATATATAGATAACATTGTCCATGTAATAGGTAATTTACTGTGAACCATGTAAGTATATGTGTGCTATTTTCATACAAGTATAAAACATACATAATTGTGCATGCATTATCTAGTTATCAATGTATGTAAATCTCATACATATGGTGCGTGTTGTACACATAGTAAGAAATTATTATCATACACTTTGTAAATAATCATGAGTTTATTTCTGAGCACGCAATATATATATATAAACGTGTGTGAATTATCTAATTATTGAGGTGCCTATTGTATTTAATTATTTTAATGCACGTAGTTAGTGTTATGGATGTGCGTATGTATACATACACGTGTTATCCTTGTTTAAATAATATTTATCTACTTTAAGCGTGTTAAATTATTTAGGGTGTGTAAAGTACTTGGATGATAATATGCATATAATATTTAACTAATAATGGACACATTTTAATCATAAGTTCATGCGTAATGTATGTAATTATGCAATGTGTACGTATATGTGCATATATGTATGTTTTGATGCATATTGTTCTTAATTATGATTAGTGTAAGTTGTAATTAATTAAATATTACATAATGCAAGTATTTATGTGGTAATGATATATGAAATTATTTTTACATATACTAAATTATTTTAGTGCATTTATACATTAAATTCTAGGTCTGTCAGTGTTTCGGCTGCACAGTGCTACTGGCGGCCAGGACCTGGACGCCAAGGCACTGTTGGCAGCCACACCTGGACGCCAACCCCCAGTGGGCGGCCACCCCATGGACGCCAACCTCATTCTGGAGGCCACCCCATGGACGCCAACCTCATTCTGGCGGCCAGACCTTGACGTCAACTGCCAGGTTGACTACAACCGATGTTGACGTTAATATCCTGCTGCGTAACGGTTCCAGAATTGTTAATGTCCATGTTTTGGCTGGTTCCAGATTAGGAAACCCTTCCTAAACCTTGGGTAACCTACCCTAATGCGTACCCAACCCTTGAACCTATAAAATACCCACTCTGGGACGAAGGAAAGGCTTTCAACATTTGGTGAAAACCCTAGCTCCGAGATGGTGAAAAGCTGAACTTTAGAAGGCCGGATCCGTCAACTGGAGGTGTTCCCCGAAGAGCTACAACATCTAGAGGATAGCCTATGCATAGGAGAAGAGATCCCAACTCCGAGGAGCCATCTACATCAACAGGAGAAGAAGATCTAAGGCATTTCCGAGCACCTTTTTGGCAGGGCCGAAAAGGGCTTCACCAACGATTCTCATCTTTGTAGATTTTTTTAAGAGGCAAGTAAACCTAGATCTTGATCCTATACATGTACCCTAAGTCCTAGGTATTTTTACGGATTTTTCCTCGCGTCCTGGAACCCCGAATTCACCGTTGTATGAAAAGTCGTATGTATGTGCTGCTGGGAGCAAGTTGAAGGCAACATAGGTTGCAATCAAGTTCTTCAAAAGAAGTTGACGGCAATATCCCTTGATGTCTACTTCTTCAGGACCTGAAAGTGTGCTTTTTGATCTTCTTTTGCTGTTTAAATAATTTCTGGACATGGGTATACTCTGAAATTTTTATAGGTGATTGTATACTGTTAGTAGGTCATGTCATAATGTTGCCTAAATTTTCTGTGAACCATGTAAATTATGAAAATTCAATAACTGTACTATGTGCACCATATAAGCATGTTTGAATATGGCATAAATGGAATTACTGTAAGTTAGGATTGCATAAATTTTACATGATAGTATGAGTACTAATATCTGACTTCTAAACTGTTATAACATAAACATGATCATATGTGCCATGTTTAATGATGTTTCGATAAATATGACTGAAATCTATTTTAATTTGTAGAAATTATATTTACTGTTTGAAAAATCCAGAAAATTGAAGATGTGATATGTTTACTGTTAGTAACCTGGGATAAAAATTTGGAACTAATCTGATGACAGTAATTGTGATTATTAGTTAAACTATGCGGATTATTCATATTTGATATGATAAAAACTAATCTTATGTAATTCAGTAATTTGCTGCATGTTTAGAATTGTAATAGGAGTTGTTTACTTCTGAAAAACCATAGTATCATGATCAGGTCAAATGAGATATAGGCAAATGGTAAATAAGGTATGAAGAGGGATTAAATAGTATATGAACAATACGTGACTAGTGTGTGAAAATGTGAATGAGTGAATGTGTAATAATTGGGCCAAGAATGACACTGCTACCCTAGAGGCTTCGAGAGCTGTACATAGAAAAGTCCCTATGGAAGGCTCTACATTGTAAAAGTTTGTCCTAAAGGCATTAGGAAAAACCCGGAGGTGGACAAGTACCACTGGATAGGGTGGAGAGGGCTTCTCTCGGTCTGCGTAGTTACCAAGATTCACCACTTCATTGCCTAGGTGGTGGGTATGTGATATGAGTTGTGTTATGAGTTATGTGATTTGAGTTGTGTTATGAGTTATGTGATATGAGTTATGTGTTATGAGATGTGATGAGTTATGAGTACGAGAGATTGGTTTGTGTCCTCTAATAGGTAGTTAGGACTATGTGTCATGGCATTTTAAGTAATTGGAATATGAATAAAGTGTAAGATTATATGAGAATGTGGCACATGATGAGTGCAAATGATATGATATGTGATAAATGAAAACCAAAGAGTAAATGATGTGAAGAATATGTGAAAAGATATGTAAGAGACAGTTAATGTTATTGAGAGTGTGCTTGCATGTGAAAACCGATGTAGTAATGCATAATGTTCATGTTTTCATGCATTAATTACCTCATTTGGAATATCATGCTTATCATCATGTCATGTAGTTTATTGTTCTTCATGTAATAGTGTATGTGAATAAACATGAGTAACCATGTCATTTATGCAACATGAAAGATGAAAATGTAGAATTGTGAATTGGATAAGATAACAAATGAACAAATGTAAATCCATGTAATTGAATGTAATTCATGTCAAAACAGCAAGTAAAGTGTAGTTATGAAGGTGATAAATGCATGTAATATTAATTAGGTTCCATGCTAGATGATGTTTGCTTAGTACAAAGTTTCATGCTTTAGTACTTATTGTTGCCAACCAATTTGACCATGTTTTAACTTCTCAATTCATGTTATAAAATATGAAGCCATGTGTATGAGATGTATGTACATTTAAAACAGCAAGCAAAATGTGAAATTAAATATGAAAAGTGCATGTGAAAAGTGAATAGTCATCATATTTGTTTGTTCATTCCTTTATGTCAAATTCTATGTTCTAGTTGTAGAAATATGTCATGAAATGAATTAATGTGGAAATGAAGGAATCATGTTATGTGTTAAGTGTAGAGAATATGTACAAGTGTATAGTAATAGTATCCATGATTTAGAATAAACATATGATAGAATGAGGCATGTCTAGGTGATTAAAAATGTGTTGATAGCTAAGAGTATGTTCCATGTGTTTGGGAGTTTAAATGATAGTATGTATTCATGAGTATTTAATAGCTTAATGTGAATGTGATATGTTTAAGATTAAGTCTTTGTTTTACTTGCTGAGTCTTTGGACTCACCCTTGCTTCGGCGTACAGGTTGACAGGTATCCCGTGCTAGGGGGAGAGACGCTATCTTGGAGGAGAGACTTTTGAGGAGCAAGTAGTAGTTGTATTTTTTCCTTTCATAGTTGAATAAAAATGTTATTTGGACAATGTAGCTCTTTCATCATGTAATAATATGGACATTGTCGTTCTATTTTTGCACTATATAGACTGTGGAATATGGGATGGTGATGGACTAAGTTAAAATTGTTGAATTTATTTCGCTGAAATCATTTGCTATCTACGTACTTTTCAACCTATCGGCTAGTGTTGGGTTTTATCCCACTGTAATGATGCTCTTTATACCGATGGGGATTGGTATAATCGTACCGGTATGAGGAGGGTCGTTACATTCTATCTGTTGAGAATATTGAGGTGGTCAGAGATTTCAGCGATGTCTTTCCTGAAGATTTGTTGGGTTTGCCACCTGCAAGGGAGTTAGAGTTTGGCATTGAGCTTGTACCCGGCACAGCACCTATTTCCATTGCACCCTATCACATGGCGCCAGCGGAATTGGCAGAGTTGAGGAAGCAGCTACAGGAATTACTTGATAAGGGCTTCATCAGACCGAGCGTTTCGCCATGGGGAGCACCTGTTCTTTTTGTGAAGAAGAAGGATGGATCGATGAGGTTGTGCATAGATTACCGTAAGCTCAACCAGGTAACTGTTAAGAACAAGTACCCTTTACCTCGTATTGATGACTTGTTTGATCAGTTGTGAGGAGCTTCTGTATTCTCTAAGATTGATCTTCGTTCTGGCTATCATCAACTCCGAATTAAGCCGGAAGATTCTGCTAAGACAGCTTTTAGGACAAGATATGACCATTATGAGTTCCTTGTCTTACCCTTTGGTTTGACGAATGCTCCAGCAGTTTTTATGGATTTGATGAATAGAGTTTTTCGGCAGTATCTGGATTCTTTTATGGTAGTCTTCATTGATGATGTGTTGATTTATTCGCCCGATGAAGAGACTCATAGCGAGCATCTGAAGATTGTGTTGGGTGTCCTGAGGGAGCATAAGCTGTATGCTAAATTCAGCAAGTGCAACTTCTGGATGAAAGAAGTCCATTTCTTGGGTCATGTTATATCAGGAGAAGGTGTGTCTGTAGATCCAGCTAAGGTGGAAGCTGTTCTTGATTGGGAAACACCGAGATCTTCAGCTGACATCAGAAGTTTTCTCGGCTTGGCTGGCTACTATAGGAGATTCATCGAAGGATTTTCTTCTATTGCGGCATCTTTGACGAAGTTGACAAGGAAAGGAGTCAAGTTTGAGTGGTCAGAGGCTTGTGAAAAGGCGTTCCAGGAATTAAAGGCTCGTCTGACCTCAGCGCCAGTGCTTGTTTTGCCCAATGATGTAGATTCTTTCTCTATCTACACAGATGCTTCGAAGATTGGGCTTGGTTGTGTTCTGATGCAGGGTGGTCGAGTTGTGGCGTATGCTTCTAGGCAACTTAAGGAGCATGAGCGCAACTACCCGACCCATGACTTGGAGTTAGCAGCTGTGGTCTATGCTTTGAAAATATGGAGGCACTATCTATATGGAGTTAGATTTGAGCTCTTCTCAGACCACAAGAGTCTCAAATACTTGTTCTCGCAGAAGGAGTTGAATCTAAGGCAGCGGAGGTGGATAGAATTCATGAAAGACTATGATTTTGAACTATCTTACCATCCAGGGAAGGCCAATGTAGTGGCAGATGCGTTGAGCAGGAAAAGGCAGATGATGAGGCAAGACTGAAAGATGCTAGATGACGCTTCAAGTTCTTTGGCTATTCTAGAACCTCAATTGTGTAACTTGTTCATGGCGCAGTTGTCTTTGAGATCTTCTATTCTTGATCGGGTCATTGCGTTGCAGAAAGATGATCCGTTGTTGCAAGAGTTGGTTGGAAAGAGCGGAGTTACCAGAGATGAAGATGATGTGATTCGCTTGAATCTTAGGGTTTGTGTCCCTAATAATGTCGATCTGAGAAAGGAAATTTTGGAGGAGGTGCATAGATCTCAGTTCTCTATTCACCCAGGCAGTGGGAAGATGTACAAGGATCTGAAGCGTTCTTTCTGGTGGTCTGGCATGAAGCGAGATGTGGCTGATGTGGTGGCGAAGTGTCTGATTTGTCAGCAAGTGAAGGCGGAGCGTCAGCGACCTTCAGGTTTGATGCAGAGGTTAGATATCCCTCAGTGGAAGTGGGAGCAAGTGACCATGGACTTTGTATCCGGATTGCCTAGATCGGCTAGAGGAAATGATTCCATTTGGGTGATCGTTGATAGATTTTCGAAGAGTGCTCATTTCCTTGCCATGAAGAAGAAACAGTCCGTTGAGAGCTTGGCCAGACTGTATATTAATAGTATTATGAAGCTTCATAGGATTCCGAAGTCGATTATCTCAGATCGTGATCCGAGATTCACTTCCAGATTTTGGCAGAGTTTGCAGCAGGCTTTTGGCAGTCAGTTGAAGTTGAGTTCGGCATTTCATCCGCAAACGGATGGACAGTCCGAGAGGACTATTCAGATGTTGGAAGATATGCTTCGAGCTTGTGTTTTAGAATGGAAAGGTGATTGGGAACACCATCTATCTCTTGTGGAATTTACTTATAATAACATTTTCCATTCGAGCATAGGTATGACACCTTTCGAAGCTTTGTACGGGAGACCCTGTAGATCCCCATTGTGTTGGGAGGAGTCAGGAGATCGACATCTGGTTGGACCTGAAGTAGTGCAAGAGACTTCAACAAAGATTTAGATGATTGTGCAGAGAATAAAGGCGGCTCAGGATCGTCAAAAGAGTTATGCAGATGCAAGAAGGAAGGATTTGGCATTCGAGGTTGGAGACCATGTTTTCCTTAAGGTTTCGCCAACCAGAGGTGTAGTAAGATTCGGAAAGAGGGGTAAGCTGAACCCGAGATTCATTGGACCCTTTGAAATTCTGAAGAAGATCGGGAATGTGGCATACCAGTTAGCTTTGCCACCATCTTTAGCAGCGGTGCATCCAGTATTTCATGTATCCATGTTGAGGCGGTATGTTAGAGATCCGGCTCATGTGATCAGTTATGAGCCGATTCAGTTGCAGCCAGATTTGTCTTATTCTGAGCAACCTGTGGAGATTCTGGACAGAAGGTGCAAGAATTAAGATCAAAGTCCATTCCATTTGTGAAGATTCTATGGAGGAACTTCTCACGTGAAGAGGCAACGTGGGAGCTTGAAGAAAGAATGAAGAAGCTTTATCCGTCTTTGTTCGGTGAGTAACTTAACTCAATCTTCGAGGACGAAGATTATTTTAAGGGAGAGAGGATGTAGTACCCTAGAATTTTCTTGAATTTATTCTGTACATTGTTTGTTTATTTCTACATATTTTGAATGCTGTTGTGTGTAAGAACTAGGCGTCAAGATCATTTGACGTTAAGACTTGTAAGCGGCAATATCGTATGCCGTTTATATGATGTTAACGACAACAGGTATTGACGTTTAGTAATTTTTCTGAATTATTTAATTATGGGCAAGACTATAAACGACATCATCGATGGACGTTTATATTGGGGAAGACGGCAACCTATGTTGACGTTAAACTAACTTGCCTGTTTTTGAGCTTTCCGTTCTGGATTAAGGAAATCGACCGTTTCGGGAAGGTTTTAATGAGCTGATCCGATGCATTTAGATCCGAGGGTCAGGATTAGGTTTGGCCTTTGCTTGAGAGGTCTTTATAAGACCAGATCTCGCAGGTAGAAAGGGGGTTTTTGCTTTGGTTCTGCAGGAGAGAAAGAGGGCCGAGGAAGGGATTTTGCAGAGCGATCTGGTACTTGTTCGTGCGGTTCGGAGCCTTCTACACCGAGGAGATGCATAGGACTTCATAACCAAGGCTCATCCAGGCGGAGGAACTACATCGGAGGAGGTTTTGGATTGCTTGAAGACGAAAGGAAGAACTGTCTCCCTGGCGAGACGGGCTTCTTCGAGCTCGGATTCGACACTCCATCAGAAGGGATTAAGGCAAGTTGCATGGGGGATTAGTTTAGGATATATTATACTACGTATCTAACATTTTTCTGTATTTTTAAAGCATGAAAACAACCTACAGGAAGGGTTAGAAACGCCATTATTTCATGCAGGTTTTCTGTGTCTTAGAACTAGACGTCCAGGGGTATTGCCGTCTATATCCTGTAAACAGCAATATCGACTGCCGTTTAGTTCGTCCGAATTTTATGTATTTTCTGTCTTTACTATATGTAAAGGGCGCTATGTGCCGCTGTCGGTTTGTGTTAACGGCGCTATGTGCCGCCATCTATAATTACTTGACGACATCGTATGTGGACGTCTACTATAGTAAACGTCATACCAATTGACGTCAAGTTTAACAGAATCATGTATTTCCAAAAATCTGAGTGAATTTGTTTAAATGTATAATTTATGAATGTATGCGTTTCAGCCATGTAATATTAGAGCATGTTATTGTTATGGACTGTCTATTGCTATAACGTACAGGTTATTTATATGTATTGATGAACTTGCATAATTACATGGCAACGATCAAGGTTAAATTAGTAAAAGATAAGTACAATGATTTAAAAGAGAGCATGTTGATTGATGTTTAAATTACTGCAATAGATATAATACGTCAGTAATCCCTGTTCCATATGAAATTTGTAAGCTTTTCTCATTATTAAACCATGTTAGTTAGTTGAATCAATAGAGTTAATTTCATGAAAAATAGTTGTAGAAATTAGAAAATTATGAAATTTGGCATGTGCATTGTAATTCCTGATTTCGAATTTCTGTTAAAATTTCAGAATTTTCAGACATGTGTATGTTCTGTTATGAATTTCTGAACAATATAATACACATAGAATTGAATAAATATGAATGTAATGCAAAATGAATATTAGTATCATGATAGGGATCTGTTGTACAGTAAATAGAATTTCAGAACTGAAAGTGTTGTATTTTGAAATTGCATTAACACATGTTAAAATAATATGAAATGAAATGTCATTATATATTATACATGTTAGTGTACGCATTATAACAATGATGCCAATAAGACATTGCTATCTTAGAGATTCCTACAAGGAACTACACCGTAGATGCCCCTATGGTAATGGTTCACCTACATGTAAATAAATGAATCCGTGGGCAACGGATTGAAATCCTGGAGGTAGACTTGTTCTACTGGCCAAGGTGGGAAGGACTTTCCCCGGTTTTGCGCAAATACTATGACTTCATCACCGCATTGCCTAGGTGATAAGTGAATGTTAAATGACTACTGATCTCTAATTTAGTGTGGGCTATGTCTTGGCAACTATACGAAAATGATTACAGGCTACAAGTTGTATGTCTACATGCTACATGTTACATGCTACAAGTTACATGTCTACCTGTTCTACATGCCACATGCTACATGTTATATGCTTACATTCCTACATGTGAACTTGTTCAAAGAATTTCATGCTACATGACAATGTTTTAATATTACTACATGAAAATTGTATGTAAAAGAATAGTGCATGTATAAGTAAGAAATTGATACATGAGAATTGTTGTAGGTCACATGACATCGAAGAGATTCCATGAATAAGTGATTCCATGTTACATACAAACATGTTTTATTTCCATAATAGTTAGAATCACTATGAAATGAATGATTGCCAATGGGCTTAGAACTGTAGTAAGGAAAAGTATATGATATCAATGAATGGAATGTTAATGTACTACCATGTTTTTAAACCTAATATACTGTTAATATCTTGAACTGTCTTTCATGTGATTTGCTGGGTCTTGTAGACTCATACTTGCCTAACATTTCAGGAGAGCTAGAGGATACGGAGGAGTTAGTGCAAACTGACTCAGAGCGTGAGGACGTGGAGACTTAGCTTGTCCTAGAGAGTTTAGAGTGACTCTTGTATGTGAGGATCTTATGTAATTTCCTTTATGCAGCTAGTCATTAAAATGTAATAAACTTTGGACTATTGTTACCTTTTTATGCATTAGATTTACTTTTGAATAAATGCTGATTGCAAGTGTTTAATTCCATATTCTGTCAATTATCATTGGAATTGAATAGTTATTTGTGTATATTTCAACCTGTATTGTAATTGTTGGATTCGTTCCACTGTAATACCTCTATTAGATCCAATGTGAGTTGGTGTAACTGTACTGGGTCTAAGAGGGGCGTTACAGAGATTGGTATCAGAGCGATCCAGGTTGAACATGTACATAAATAGAATATCAGTATTGTATTCACATTTCAAGTTTGCATAAAGAATTAGTCCAAGTTATGTAGAATAATAGGTTATTAAATAGGATGCTTATTTTGCAGTCTATGGCGACTCGTGGACGTAGAGGAGCTGGCCCGGCTCGAGGTGATGAGTCAGCAAGTGATCAGCAGACTCCAGCACAGCAGGCTCAGGACCAGACTGGTGTACCTTTGCCACCCCCACCACCACCTGTAGACTACGGAGCATTGATGCAAGGATTGGTGCATGCGATGCAGACTCAGGCTCAGACTACAGCGGCATTGCAGGCGCAGGTGCAGGTTCAGGTCGGTAGCTGCAAGAATTATTCAAGGTGTTAACTGAAGAGTTGTTATCTAAGAGATGTTTTGGATTGTAGGCACGGGCACCTGCTCAGGAGGCAGTTTTTGGAGGAGTGCCTATGATGGAAAGATTCAGGAGGATGACCCCGCCTTTCTTTAAGGGAGAGAGTGATCCCATTCTTGCGGAGAGTTGGCTTAGAGAAACGGAGAAGATCTTTCGTGCCCTTCGTTGTGCGGAAGAGGAAAGAGTGGCCTTAGCTACTTATATGCTGCAGGTAAAGATGGATTTTAAGGAGCTTATGGGTATGGTTTGGAATATATCTTAGATGTACTTACCTTCTTTTTCAGGAGCGTGCCTACGTATGGTGGTCCTCTGTACTGCGCACACAGTTTGAAGACGGTGCTATGGAGGTTGCATGGACTGAATTCGTCTGCTTGTTCAAGGCGAAGTATATTCCAGAGCACGTGCAGGACCGCATGGAGCAGGAGTTTTTGACGTTGACCCAGGGGTCAATGAGTGTACTTGAGTATGAGGCAAGATTTGCGGAGCTGTCCAAGTATGCGCCTCACATTGTGGCAGATGAGCGGAGGAAGGTAAAGAAATTTATCATGGGATTGAAGCCGTCCCTGAGGACGAGACTAGTGGCATTAGGACATCGTTCCATGGAGGAAGCTTTGTCAGCTTGATCAAGATGTTCAGCCCCCATCTGAGGTTGAGGTCCAAGTTCCATAGGATACACACAATTCACCTACATTTCATGGTTCCTCACCTCTAACTCATGATGTGGATCCTCCATCCTTCTTTTACCAATTTCCTGGTTCAGCATCCACTTCTACTGGTGGACCTTCTGTTCCTCCAGACTTGTATAATTTTCTTGAAGAAAAATTTGCCACTCTCAATTCTTCTATACTTCAACTGGCCGATAGATTTGAGCTTCGAATTCAAAGGTTGGAAAGCTCAGTTAATGGTCAGTTCATTAGACAGAAAGAGCTGGCAGAACATGCAACTCATAGATTCAACAGACTTATTGGCACCTTAGGAGATGCTTGTGTCCAACTGAAAGAACTTCAAGACAAGCTTGAAGCAGTTATCCAAGGAATTTTAGCTAACACTCAGTGAGATCTTTTCAACAGTCAAGAGACTGTCTCACTTGTGTCTAAGACTCGACTGTCATTTGCTCACTTAGTTGATGATATGGATAGAATGAAGACATTCTTAGCTCACATTGATGAGGAGATGAAAGAACTCAAGGGTGAGCTCCGGAATATCCAACCATCCAGCAATGTGCCAAGATCATCTTCAACTTCATCTCAAGTTCCAACTAATCTCAGTACACTTTAAGAGCACATTCATGATAATCATCAACGAATGGAAGAACTGTTGCATACTCGTTTGTCCACCATGCAAACTCAGTTGAGGACAAACTTATCTACTTTGGACGCCAAAATGCAGTCTATTGAGTCTATCTTACTCCCTCTCCCTCCTCCACCTCCATCCCCTTGATGGATTTTCTTGTTTTGATGATGTCAAAGGGGGAGAAGGGTTGGTTCATGGGTTGATTCATGTTGTGAAAGGGATGCTTGTTAGAAATTTTTTTGGATGTGATTGTCATATTTTGTATGGTTCATTTTGAAAAGGGATGCTTGTCAGTAAAACCGTTTGGTTGTGACAACTCTCATATTTTGTAGAAATTCTCTTTCAATGACAAATGATGGAGTAAATGAAAATGTTGAATATCACTGTCATATCTTGTAGGCTTGAGATTTTGTGAAAGAATGGCTCAAAATCACATTTGTAAGAAAATCAAAATTTCATGTTGATTCAATGTTGCCATCATCAAAAAGGGGGAGAATGTTAGGTTGAGTGTGGTTTTAGTATCCCTCTCTCCCTAGTTTTGATGATGACACTTTGTGATTTTGCGCTTGTTGGGTTGAACATGGTACATGCCTCATTTATATAATAATAATGCCCAAACAACATGTCTTGAACATTTTACATTTCATACTTTGATGATAATGCCTTGTGCTAATGGCTTATGTGTTAAATTTTCAGGACTATACAGTTTTTGTCATGATGGTGTCGACACATCCCTTGGTGGTGTCGACACTGGATCACTGTCCCAGAAGCTATCTTTGAAGATAGGGTCAAGTTGTGTCGACACACTCAATGGTGGTGTCGACACTAGTCCCAGCTTCCAGGAGATCATTTTGCCTGCTTGGGACAGGGTGCCAACACACTCAGTGGTGGACGCACCCCAAGGGTACAATTGGACTTATGGGGCTATATATACCCCCCCCCCCCCCCAATTGTTGGCCCCCAAGACATAGGAGACCTCCAGAAGATTCTAGCAAAAAGTGTTTGGCGGCAAAAGGAGGAATCTTCTGCTCATGCTCTTCTCGTTGCTGTGGTGATCCATCTACCTCCTTGGAATGCACGAGGGAGTGAAGGAGAGCTCTGTAGAAGAAGTTGAAGCACTTCTCAAGGGAGCAGATCCAGCAGATTCAGAAGCAATTGAAGAGAAGTTTATGGTGATTCAGAGGTAATTGAAGCAGAGCATCGCCAAGTGATTGAAAGCATCACCAGATCTCTTCAATTCAACCTTCTGCAAGGGATCTTCATCGAAGAACACAAATACTGTATCTATTTCTTACAATTCTAAAGTTGTTCTTCTAATTCATCCATGATATTTGTGCATGAAGTGTTGCACAAGTTTCTGTGAATGAATTTGCCTTGGATCAAATCATTGCTAGAGGATCTGATTTATGTTGGTCTTGATCTAGCTTTTGTTTTGTGAGCCTTTGAGCTCGGTTTTGGTGAGTTGAACTCTCAGTGTGTGTTTGAGCAAGTGTGCTCAGTTTCTGGAGCGGTTGTGCTCTGGAATTTGTGTGTGAGTTGTCTAACTCAAGTGTGTTGGAGTCGTCGTGCTCTAGTGTGAGTTGTACTCAAATTTTGAGTAGAGTGTCCTCACTGTGTGAGGGGTGGACGTAGGGATCACAGGTGTGATTTCCGAACCACCTAAAAAATCCTATGTGCAATGGTTTGAATTGTTGATCTGCGCTAGATGATTGCATAGGATTGCGGTTTCACACTAATTGCCTAATTGTCTCACACCTCCTCTTACACACTCACACTTTAGATCTGAAAATTGTTTTTGTGATTAGATCTCTGAGTCAAAGTAGTTTTAATTTTCTTAAGCTTCCACAAGAATTGGCAACAGATCTATTCAAGCCCCCCTTCTAGATCTGTTTTACCTAATCACTCGATCCTACACTTAATGTACCTGTGGCACCAGTGCTAGTTCCCTAGTACGGTCCTACACTAGTCGTTCATCCGGTGCTCGGCACTTGAGGGCTTGTCCCGTGAGAGAGGTTGTTACCATTGCTTAGGACCCCCGTCCCCACGCACCTGTTGAGGGAGTACTCTAGGTGGCGGGCGTGCTCGAGTCACGGACTCTGGAGCGGAGGGGAAAATAGTGGTTAGGACAGCGGCGTTGAGTCATTTGCAGAGCTCTCATGGTTGGTCTAGGACACCGAGGTCGTTTAGAGTCCTTCCTGGCGTAGGCCAATTAGTCCTTCTTCTCACTTCCTCGCTCTTTGTGGCCCTGGAACTACCTAGAGAGGCCAGGCGTGGGACCGTAGTCCAGCCAGACTATGGCAATTACTGTTGTGTACTTCGTGTCCAGCCTCACTCTGACGAGAGTGGAGGTTTGGACCTGGGTCGAGGATTAGACGTCAGTGGACGCACCTGACCAGTTGACTAGTGGTAGTGTTTTCCGTAGCTAGTGTCTCTTGTCCAGGCGGGGTTCTCCCTATCTGCGTAGCCAGCCGTGTGGTGGTCACAACGTGCAGGTTCTACAGAGTTTCCGACCGTGGTGTACTCCGTACCGTTGGTAGTTAGTAGCTTTGCTTCCGCACTTCCGTTCGTAGGTAGAAGATATAACTGCTGTCTTTTAGTTAAGTACATAGTTTTGACTACCTGTTAGATCCAGTAGGAGATTGGCAGTCCCTACTGAGCTTCTGTTGTGAAGCTCATCTCTTCCTTTTCCAGGTGAGACTTCTGAACAGCGGCAGGGCGCGTCGGGCGAAGGAGACGGTCGTGGTCCCTATAGCTAGCAGTGGTTTCCCCCTTTTAGTGTACGTCACCCTCGGGGTATGCCCCTAAGGGACTTGTTCTTCTTCTGCCTTTACTCGTACTTTTGTGTGTGTTGGGACTGTACCTAGAGCGATACGCAGTGGTTTCACTCTTCTTTATGCTTCCGCGTGTGTGCTCCTAGTTAGAAGTTGACATTTACTTTCTTTGCATATTTTGTTAGACTTACATTATAGCCCTTCCAGGTCCCCGGATCCGTGGGCGGCGACCGCGAAAATTGGGTCCTCGGCGTGGGCCAAGGGTCGGGTTCTCGGGGTCGTTACAGTTGGTATCAGGGCGAGAGTCTGATAGGACATGTAGAGGATTTAAAATGCAATAGGAAGTCCCAAAGTAGTACAAGTACACTGCTAGCCACCCGAGTTGGTATTGTTAAGCTTGTTGGTTGTGTGCCGTGCAGGATATGGCTCCATGCAGGCGTAGGCAGGCCAAAGAGCTGATAGAGAAGCAGGATGAGTCGGATATGCCTGCGCAGGGGCAGGTCCAGGAGGAGGTGTCAATAGAAAAGTCAGTGGCACAGCCTCAGGGAGCAGCGGCAGCGGCAACAGCAGTAGCAGGTGGGCAGCAGCAGCAGAAGTACCAGCCTTTGCCACAGCAGTACGCGGATTGGTTTCCTTTGGCTGGGCAGTTCTTCAGGACCCTGTACCAGGGAGCGTGGCAGCCTGGGCAGGCAGCAGTGGGAGGTCAGCCTCCAGTACCTCCTCCAGCAGTACCGGAGCAGTAGGCAGATCCGGAGGTAGAGCAGCCAGCAATTCAGCAGGTGTCGGGTACTGGGAATACCTGAGCTGGTCGGAGGAGGACGGCTGTCACTGACAACAGGACCACCCTCTTGGAGAGGTTCTTGCATCTTCGGCCACTGATGTTCTTTGGAAAGTATGATCCATACAAGGCAGAGAGTTGAACACATGAGTTGGAGCGCACGTTCGAGACTATGGAGTGCGCCGAGGAGGACCAGGTCAGACTGGCAGTGTATCAGCTCAAGGGGCCAGCCCATGAGTGGTGGAGAGTTCAGCGGCAGAGCCACTTCCCAGGGCAGCGTTTGGATCAGATCACTTGGCAGAGGTTTTTGGGGGTCTTTCACGGCGAGTACTTCCCCGACTATGCTCGACGTGAGAGACGAGATCAGTTCTATGAGTTGGTTCAGGGCAATCTCACTGTTACTCTGTACCACCAGAGGTTCGTCCGGTTGTTGAGGCATGTTCCTCATGTAGCCAGCAGTGAGCAAGCTTGTGCAGAAAGGTTCATTGCATGTCTGAGGCCAGACTTGAGGTGGGGCGTGACTGCTCACATGTGTGCCACCTTAGGAGAGGCTGTGGCTAAGGCCACCGCCTTGGAGAGAGAGACCTGGCAGCCCCAGCAGCAGCAGGGAGGAGCCTCTTCTAGGTCCTCACCGTACCAGCGTCCCGCAGGTAGTCGTGATAGCGCGACTTCTTCTTCCTGGAGCTCGGGAAGTTCAGGCAGTTTCGGGATGTGCTCGAAGTTCAGGCAATTGTCTACTCGTAGGGGTGGACGGAACTGGCAGTAGAAGCGTCAATCGAGGTTTACGGAGCAGTCAGTCTAGCAGGGAGCTGAGGAGGGCAGGCAGGAGGCAGTCTGCTACACTTGTGGTTTGCCAGGCCACTTCAGGAGGGATTGCCCGATAGGGCAAGTCCAGCAGCCACAGCAGCCAGTGCAGTATGCACAGTAGCTACTGTAGTACCAGTTCCCTCCTCAACAGTAGGCACCCCGTCAGACCAACAACAACCTCAGTAGTTTCTGCAATACCAGCAACCTCAGCAGTTCCACCCGTACCAGCAGCAGCAGCCATTTCCCCAGCACCAGCAGCCACCGCAACAGCAGCAGCCCCAGCAGGCGCCGTGGCGTGGGCGTGGCTGTGTGATGGATCTTACCCGGGAGCAGGCCGAGGCGTCGAACTTGGTTATAGGTACCTTGCCTATCCTTGGTAGAGCTCCTCGTGTTTTGGTTGACCCCGGTGCTTCCATTTGTTTTGCTTCCGAGGAGTTTTACAAGTCTCTGGTTCGTCACACACCTGAGAGGCAATGTGATGTGATGGTCGGTCTCCCGTCCGGTGATTATAAGCATTTTTTCGGTTACCTGGAGGGTGTCACAGTTGAGGTCCAGGGACACCAGTTGCCGGCCAGGTTGTACGCGTTGCAGTTTCGTGACTTTGATGTCATCCCGAGCATGGACTGGTTGGAGGCTCACTCAGCTGTGGTTGATTGTCAGCGGAAGACCGTTCAGTTTGAGATACCTGGAGCACCCGTTCTCTGCTTCCGAGGTATCCGGTCTATCCGTTGACCTTTTATTTCCTTCTGTAGAGCTCTTCGTTTGATCCGTGATGGCTGCGTAGCATATCTTGCTTCTGTTTGTTCCTTGGAGCCTAGCAGGTCATCAGTTTTTGATGTGCATGTTGTTTGTGAGTTCTCTGATGTTTTCTTGGAGGATCTACCTGGGTTGCCACCTGAGCGGGAGGTAGAATTCTCCATTGAGCTTTTGCCTGGTACGATGCCTTTGTCTAAGGCACCTTACCAGATGGCTCCGGCTGAGTTGCGCGAGCTGAAGTGCCAGTTGTAGGAGTTGCTTGAGCTGGGCTTCATCCGTCAGAGTCATTCGTAGTGGGGAGTGCCAGTGCTGTTCATGAGGAAGAAGGACGGTAGTCTGTGTTTGTGCATCGATTATAGGCAGCTGCACCAGGTAACAGTGAAGAACAAGTATCCGTTGCTGAGGATCGATGACCTGTTTGATTAGTTGCAGTCAGCCAGAGTGTTTTTGAAGATTGACTTGAGGTCCGATAACTACCAGTTGAGGATCAGAGAGTCAGATGTTGGCATGACAGCTTTCCGTTTGAGGTACGGTCATTTTGAGTTCATTGTGATGCCATTTGGGCTCACGAACGCACCCGCAGCTTTTATGGATTTGATGCATAGGGTGTTCAGTGAGTACCTAGATAGGTTTCTGGTCGTCTTCGTAGATGACATTTTGGTCTACTCAGCTTCAGAGGAGGAGCACGAGGAGTATCTGAGGATCGTGCTAGAGACGTTGCGGAGTCACGAACTTTATGCTAAGTTCGACAAGTGCAAATTTTGGCTGAAGGAGGTGCACTTTCTTGGGCACGTGATCTCAGGTTCTGGTGTGGCTGTGGACCCTGCCAAGGTTGAAGCAGTGTTGTCTTGGGAGCAGCCCACTTCAGTGTAAGAGGTTCACAACTTTCTGGGTTTGGTAGGCTATTACCGAAGGTTCATCCAGGATCTTTCCAGGATGGCAGAGCTGTTGACCAGATTGACCAAACTCAAGGTCAGATTTGTTTGGATTGAGGACTGCGAGTAGAGTTTCTAGGAGCTGAAGATGAGGTTGACTTCAATGCCAGTGTTGGTCTTGCCGTCAGGTAGTGGAGGTTTTGTGGTCTACACCGACGTGTCAAGGTCAGGTTTGGGCGCAGTGCTGATGTAGCAAGGTGGGGTCGTTGCCTATGCTTCTCGGCAGCTCAAGAAGCATGAGGAGAACTACCCTACCCACGACCTAGAGTTGGCAGCAGTGGTGTTCACTCTGAAGTTGTAGAGGCACTATTTGTACGGCGAGGCATTTGAGATCTTCACCGACCATCAGAGTTTGCAGTATATTTTCACACAGAAGGATCTGAACTTGAGGCAGCACAGATGGATTGAGTATTTGAAGGACTATGACCTTACCCTCTCCTATCACCCAGGAAGGGCTAACGTCATGGCAGATGCTTTGAGCAGGCGTGTTCACCTGAGTTCGTTAATGGTTAGAGAGTGGAGGCTGTTTGAGGATCTGTCCCAGAGAGTTTTCTACCCTTTGAGGCATAGGGACTGTGCAGTGATGACCAGCTTGTCAGTTCATTCGTCAGTGTACCGTCAGGTGCTGGAGGCACAGTAGGCAGACTCAGAGTTGGTAGATTTTTTGTAGATGCCAAATGTTGAGCTGGACGAGGACAGTGAGGTCAGGTTCAGAGGCAGATTGTACGTTCCCTGTGATGCGTGCCAGGCGCTGTTGTTAGAGGCACACCGGTCGAGGTATGCTGTTCATCCTGGTTCCACCAAGATGTATCACAACCTAAGGAGGTTCTTCTAGTGGCCAGGGATGAAGAGGGGCATGGCAGAGTTTGTTGCTCGGTGCCTTACCTGTCAGCAGGTGAAGGCTGAGCATCAGCATCCTGGTGGTGAGTTGCAATCGTTACCCATTCCTGAGTGGAAGTGGGACGACATCACCATGGACTTTGTGGTTGTTTTACCCCGTACTCCACAGAGGCATGATGGCATCTGGGTGATCATGGATCGATTGACCAAGTCAACGCACTTCCTTCCTGTCAGGATGTCTTGGTCAGTGGATAGGTTAGCCAGACTGTACGTGGATAGAGTTGTTCCATTGTATGGAACCCCAATTCGATCGTCTTCGACAGAGATCCGAGGTTCACATCAAGGTTTTGGCACAGTTTGCAGAGAGCTCTTGGTACAGAGTTGAGGTTGAGTTCAGCATATCACCCGCAGTCAGATGGTCAGTCAGAGAGGACAATTCAAACTTTGGAGGTTATGCTGAGAGCTTTCTGTTTGGACTGGAGTGTCACTTGGGAGTTGCACCTTCCGATGGTAGAGTTCGCGTACAATAACAGTTATCACTCGAGCATCAAAATGGCACCATATGAGGCTTTGTATGGTCTCTCGTGTAGGATACCACTTCACTGGTTCGAGGTCGGTGAGAGGTAGCTTTTGGGACCAAAGATGGTGCAGCAGTGTGCAGACACAGTTAGATTGGTCAGGCAGAGGCTTCAGATAGTGCAGAGCAGGCAGAAGAGCTATGCAGATGTCCACAGGAGGCCGTTGCAGTTTAGCATATGTGACCTTGTGTTTTTGCGGGTTTCTCCGACCAAGGGTGTCATGAGGTTTGGAAGGAAGGGAAAGCTTAGTCCGAGATATATTGGGCCTTTCCCTATCACAGAGAGGATCGGCGAGGTGGCTTACAGGTTGAGTCTTCCGGTAGAGTTGGCAGGCATGCACAGTGTTTTTCATGTGTCGTAGCTCAGGAGGTACGTTGCAGATCCATCACACGTGTTGGATTACTCGCAGTTTGAGGTAGCGCCAGACTTGTCAGTGCCAGAGTACTCGGTCAGAGTTGTCGACCGCAGAGTGCCGTAGCTCTGCCTAAGGCAGATTCCACTGGTCAAGGTTGTTTGGGAGAACCGCGTGGGTGGCGAGGCCACTTGGGAGTGCGAGGATGAGATGCGAGAGCATTTCCCATATTTGTTTGATTGACCGGTACGTTGTTTTCTCTTTTGATTTGCTTCCTGTTGAAACTGAGGTTCTTCTAATTTTGAGGACAAAATTTCTTAAGGTGGGTGAGATGTAAGACCCGCCCCCCTTGGGCCATTGGCCCCGTCCTCAGGGTCGTGACGGGGGAGCCTGTCGTGACAGGGTTTGTGTGGCAACACACCTGGCCGTCGCGACATGGTCGCGATGGGAGTGGGCATCGCGTTCTTGTCGCGGCGTCTGGTGGTGTCGCGACTGCTTTTCTGATATACTTGACCGCTGTCCCATCTATCAGAACAGTCTTTTCGAGTGTCAGGTGCGTACAGTGTTGACGCGACCTGGTCTGCCACCGCATTCTGGTTTCCCCGTCTTCGAGGTTTGACCACCTTTTAGGGTCATGCCAAGAGTGGCCGTCGTGACATGGTCGCGACGCCTAGGGGTGTTGCGACATGGTTGTCGTCACGCCGGGCTGACCCGTCACATCTTGGGGCCCATCGGTTAAAACCGAGGGCTGCGCCCCATTTCCCTCTCTCACCTTTTCCTTCCTCTTCTTCCCCCTTCTTCTTCCTCCTCCGAGCTCTCTCCTCTCCAGCGGTTTCGTGGTGTGCTTGAGGTGCTCGTGGTGAGAGGTGATGCCCCATTTGTGCAGACGGCGTGATCGTGGAGCTTGGAGCGAGGAGGAGGTGGCCATTCTGACATGAAGGCCCCAACGAGTCGGCTCTACACTTGGAGGTAAGGACCCTTGACTCCTCTCACCCTAGCATGCTCCCATCCCCCTTGAGATCATGTTCTTCTCGTGGTTTGGGTTGTGGGAGTGTGAGGAATCATGCTCGTGTTAAGTGAGATTTCCATCGAGCGTAGATTCATTATAATCCATGTTCTATGGGGTTTAAGGGTGGTTTGGATGATTTATAAGCTTTCCCATGTGTTTCCCATGCTTCTCTCCCCCTGTGGAATGTGAAAGTATCGGTTTCAAGGTGGTCTCTAGGAGGATCATCCCGAACCCCCCCCTCGGCTGAAGACGCGACCGCTATAGAGGTCGCAATGATGTCGCTACTGGCATGGCCGCCCCGACATCATCGCGATGCTCTTGTGCATCGCGACATGGTCGCGACGGCTTGGGTCGCCTCGACAGTGTCGCGACAGGGTAGGGCGTCGCGACATGGTCGTGACGGCCTGATGCGTCGCGACATGGTCGCGACGGCCTGATGCATCGCGACTACAGTAGAGAAAGGTTAAGGTCTTGCGAAGTTCCATGTTTTTGTGGAATCTTCACCGTTTCCGCTCTTACTGTACCCGTGGAACCAATGCTAGTTCCCTAGTATGGTCCTACACTAGTCGTTCACCCGGTGCTCGGCACTTGAGGGCTTGTCCCGTGAGAGAGGTTGTTACCGTTGCCTAAGACCCCCATCCCCACGCATCTGTTGAGGGAGTACTCTGAGCGGCGGGCGTGCTCGAGTCACGGACTCTGGAGCGGAGGGGAAAACAGTGGTTAGGACAGCGGCGTTGAGTCATTTGCAGAGCTCTCATGGTTGGTTTGGGACACCGAGGTCGTTTGGAGTCTTTCCCAGCGTAGGCCAGTCAGTCCTTCTTCTCACTGCCTCGCTCTTTGTGGCCCCGGAACCACCTAGAGAGGTCAGGCGTGGGACCATAGTCTGGCCAAACTACGGAGGTTATTGTTGTGTACTTCGTGTCCTGCCTCACTCTGACGAGAGTGGAGGTTTGGACCTGGGTCTAGGATAAGACGTTAGTGGACGCACCTGACCAGTTGACTAGTGGTAGTGTTTTCTGTAGCTAGTGTCTCTTGTCCAGGCGGGGTTCTCTCTGTCTGCATAGCCAGCCGTGTGGTGGTCACGACGTGCAGGTTCGATGGAGTTTCCGACTGTGGTGTTCTCCATACTGTTGGTAGTTAGTAGCTTTGCTTCCGCACTTCCGTTCGTAGGTAGAAGATATAACTGCTGTCTTTTAATTAAGTACATAGTTTTGACTACCTGTTAGATATAGTAGGAGATTGGCAGTCCCTACTGAGCTTATGTTGTGAAGCTCATCCCTTCCATTTCCAGGTGAGACTTCTCAACAGCGGTAGGGCGCACGCCGGGCGGAGGAGATGGGGCGGTAGTCGTGGTCCCCGTAGCTAGCAGTGGTTTCCCCCTTTTAGTGTACGTCACCCTCGGGGTATGCCCCTAAGGGACTTGTTCTTCCCCTGCCTTTACTTGTACTAGTTGTGTGTGTTGGGACTGTACCTAGAGCGATATGCAGCAGTTTTGCTCTTCTTTCTGCTTCCGTGTGTGTACTCCTAGTTAGCAGTTGACGTTTACTTTCTTTACATATTCTGTTAGACTTATATTATAGCCCTTTCGGGTCCCCGGATCTGTGGGCGGCGACCGCAAAAACTTGGCGTGGGCCGATGGTCGGGTTCACGTGGTCGTTATACGTTCGGCTCACTACCGAACAAGAAACACCACCACATTTTTGGCGCCGTCTTTGTGAAACGACAACTGCCATGGCTCGCGGACGAACCTCTCACCAGAATCCCGATAGTAGGGCAACACGATCTCGCCAGTTGCGTGGGGACTCATGTGACCAAGCCCCTCCCGCCGACGACAACACTGCCCCCGCCGGAGCGACTACTAACGGACCTGCGGAGGTAGCCGAGCTCCAAGGACAGGTGCAGTAATTGATGGGGGTCTGTCAGGGACTTCAGACCCAGTTGGCGAGGCAGCCAGCCCCAACAATCCCCCCACCACTGGAGCAATAGGCGGAGTCGTCCTGGTGACAACCGCCAGCTCAGTCGGCATGCCATGAACGTCGCAAAGAGTCAGCCCGACGACTGCGATGAGCCTCGTCAGCCCATCGAATGCCAGAACGATGGGACAACTCACCCTGGAGGTCTGCTATGGCTCCTCCTCCTCCTCCTCCGTGTTTCGTCATCCGTGCAAACTCCCAATGGTGCAGACAAGAAGGCTCTACGCATTCCGACCAAGGATTAGCTAGACGTCTTCGTTGCGTCGTCGACCTGGAACGATGCATGGACGCGATGGTTTAGAGGGCTGAGGGCAGAGCTCTGGGGGACGATGACCCAGACTTCCACTCCCCGTTTGCCATGGAGATCCTGGAGGCCCGGGTCTCCCTGAGGCTGCCCCTACTTTCCATCGCTCCTTACGACGACACCATCGACCTAGCGGATCACATTCACGGGTTTAAGTCGCACATGGTGTTCCATAAAGCATCAGAAGTAGAGAAGTGTCGGGCCTTCCTGGCCACTCTGAAGGAGACCGTGAGGGCTTGGTTTAAAACCCTACCAGTGGGCTCCATCACCTACTACCACCAGTTGAAGAAGTCCTTCCATGACAACTTCCTGATTGGGAGGTCCCAACCCCGCACAACAACCTCTCTTCTATCCGTCTGACAGAAGAAAGGTGAGGCTATCTAGGACTACATCAAGTGGTTCCAGGTCGAGGTGCTACGCATCCCACGTCTAGACGTTTCGCTCGCTACCAGTGCCCTCATACAGGGCACCCGCGATGGGTTCCTCCAAAAAATGCTGGCCAAGCTCCTCTCCACCGCTCAGTGCCATGCTGCGTGCGAGGAGAGTCTAGCCACCAGCAGAGCCGAACAAGGTGATTCGGTGGAGAAGAAGAGGCCTTCCGACAATGGTTCTGACCGAGAACGGAAGAAGAGCCGGCGCAATGGGGATTCGCTGCACCGACCACACCCCTTCACCGACTACACTCCCCTCATGGTGGCCCCCGAATAGATTCTGGCCGAGATCCAGGACTAGAAGTATGTTCGGTGGCCGTTCAGGATGCGCTCTAATCCCCACAGGCGCAACTAGGCTTGCGAAGATGGAGCTGGGGGGTAGCGTCCTCTTCCTCTTCGGCCTCCTCCTCGGCCTCCTACCTCGGGGTCCACTCCACCTTCTTCAGGGATACAGTCTTGTTCCGGAGACTAATGTGTAGGGGCCTCTGGTCAGCGGGCCGTCCGCTGGCAACAGACTGATCAACCCCGGTGGTAGTCGCCGGCACATCCTCACCCAAATACGTCAAGTATGACTTGACGAGGATCTGCTCAGTGTACATAGCCAGGTCCTTCTGGTTCTGACCAGCGGCTATTTTAGCAGCATCTGTGGAAGAAAACAGGGGGCAGAAGCTATCTTCTCAGCAAAACAAAGGCCAATACCGGGTGTTAGAAACTTACCCCATGCTCGAATGAGCTTATACTTGATGAGTTTGTACTCCGTCAGATATATCTCGACGTGGTTCACAAGCACCAAGGACAACTCCTGCGAGGCCTTCGCGACATCCTGAATCAGGAAAGGCGCGATATCCTTCTTCATCGGCTCGCACACCCAAGTAGGGAATCCCCACTCTGGAGCTCCGTATCCCCTCCTCCGACCGATGAAGAAGAGGTGCCCCATGCATCCCTTGTTGTTCGAGAGGCGCCCGGAGAAATGAATCTGCATCCTGTTCGTCTGGTGCTTGGTGTACATGACACCATTCCCGGACTGTGGTGAGGATGCCAGACTAAAGTTATTATGGAAAATGTCCGCTGTCGCCTGGATCCCCTTCTTCTGGCACATGATGCAGAAGATCAATATCGTCCTCCACGTATTGGATGTTAACTAAATCGGTGTGATCTTCCACGCGTTCAGCAGGTCCCTCGCCACCTTTGGCAACGGCAGCCGGAACCCTGCATCCAAGATGTCTAGGGAAAGCATGAAGCACCCAAGCTTGTCCATCAGATATGTTTAGTCTTCACGAGTCACAATGATATCGTATTCCTCTCCAATGCGATATCGCTCGCGGAGGTTCTCGAAGCACTGGTACTTCGGCCCCCTAGTCGCTGCCATCACTGCTCCGCTCGCTCTTGCCGCGACAATAACCTTGCCCTCTCGCTGTGCCACCACGGCTTGGAGTCGGTGAGGAAGACGAAGAGGGGAGAAGAAGGTGCAGGGGGGAAAGAAGGCAGACAACAAGAGCGGGAGAATGCTTTTTTGAAGAAGGAAAGCGTAAGGTGCTCACTTCCTCTCTTCCCTTCCTTATAAGGAAGAAGAGGCATGAGATTCAAAGGTGGAAAATGGCGGTTCGCCCGCTCCAACGGCCTATTCAAATGGGACATTCTAGTTCTTGGTCACGTCATGTCTCCTCCGCCATCGTGCAACGGCAATTCCAAGGAGAACTCCAATGGCGTTACCGATGGCCATACACTGCCGCGATCAGCATCACATTTAATGCGAGAAAGACTTCACCGAACAGTCATCTCCCCTCTCAAGTGCTCACGATCATTTCCGAGCAGACTTGAGAGGGTGGGGGGCAAGTGTGGAGGCTATTTTCAGCCTCCTAGGCCCATAGGCCCATCATGACGCAGCAAGGCGGTCAGGCTTCGGCCCTCCGACCACGTGTCCTCGGGTCCAACCATAGGCTTCTGAACACGCCTCAGCCACTAAGAGGCTAAGGGTTTCCACAGTCTCTGGACACCACCTACCCTGTCCGAGCAGGACGAGTCCGACGAACAGACCTCAGGGTTCCTGTTCCGACCATTCGCGACTCTAGCATCAGAGCATTGTTCCCCAGATAGCTACACCGAACAGGCCCACTCGCCCCTGTTCGGGTTTCGGCACCATGGCAACGGGCACTGAGCAGGACCACTAGCCTCTGTTCGGCACCTCCATGGCCAACAACTCTGTGCAGCTCTTCGCTTACCATAGCAGTTAATAGGACGGTGTAATGCACCTCCCCACGATCTGGAGCAATGACGGCACGAGATCCCAAGGGACATCTCAAACGGACAACCCTCACTTTGGGAGCTCGACCGACCCGTCCCTTTGGTTATCATTGGAGAAGGAAGTGTCTGGACCCTTCAGATCCCTAGCCTATAAAAGGAACAGGTAACCTTCATGCAAAGGTACGTGACATCTCTCCCACACACTTGCCTATGCGCGAATCCACACACCAAGGAACCTTCCTTTCCTGCCTTCTTCAAACAGTCTAACCTGACTTAGGCATAGGAGGGTTCTCCCTGGTTCTTCAACCGGGTCCCCCTGACGTCCTTTCTGGTCTTGCAGGCCTTCGTCCGCACCAGCGACCGATTGTTCCCTCTTTTTTAATGGAGGCCGGTTCGGCCCACTACCGAACAGAAAACACCACCACAAAAATATAAGTGTATTTTTTACATTAAATATTTCTCTTATTAAAATATTTGAATTGGTATCACGAACACATTATAAGGTAAGATTATTATGTTAATAAGATCATACTTTTAATAATTTTTTTTATTTATGACAGATATAAACATTCGAGTAAATTAAGAAGTATATGTTATTCCGACTTGTGCAGTAAATCAACTTCCCACATGTAAGTGTTGAGTAGATAATAAATCTCTGATATAAACTTTATAATACAAAATTTGAAGACATATAAGATGGTTGAACGATAGAGAGGTGAAATAGGAGTGGAATCTTTGAAGAAATGGATGGAAAGGGCCTCCAGACTTGTGAGGAACCAGTCCACAAGAGTTTTAGATATACACATGTAGTAAACTTGTTGTCACATCACATTTTTCATAAGGTATTAAGAACATATGGTAACAATTTCGCAATTGATGTTGATAGAGTTATCTAAAACACCATCTGATCGGGATAACAATTATACCGTGTAACGACCCTCTTCATACCGGTACGATTATACCAATCCCCATTGGTATAAAGGGCGTCATTACAGTGGGATAAAGCCCAACGCTAGCCGATAGGTTGAAACGTACGTGAATAGCAATTTACTACAGCGGAGTTTAAAATAAACAATTCAACTTAGGCTCATCACCATCACATATTCCACAGTCTATATAGCAAAATAAATTGACAGCATCCCCATTGTTACATGATAATGAAATTACATTGTCCAAAATGATTGTCCATACAACATATTGTTCAAGATGAGAAAGAAAAGTACAACTAAAATCTACTCCTCACGAGCTACTCCTCCAATAGATCGACATTCGCTATGCCTTCCTCCAAAGTAGCAACACCTGTCTCACCTGTACGCCGGAGCAAGGGTGAGTCCAAAGACTCAGCAAGTAAAAAAAAGACTTAAACTCAAACATGCCACCTTCACATTAAGCTATTAAACACTAAAGTATACACACTATCATTCATATTACAAGAATACACATGGAACACATATTCAACTATCAACACGATTTTGAATCATTTAACCATGCTTTGTTCTATCACATGTTTATTCTAAATCATGGATGCTAATGCTATACACTTGTACATACATTCTATTTACATGTAACATGAGACATTCATTCACACAATTATCCATTTCATGATAAAATTTTACAATTAGAACATGGAAGTTGACATAAGGGAATGAGCAACCTAACATGATGACTATTCACTTTTTCACATGTACCTTTCATATGGAATTTCACATTTCACTTGCTGGTTTTTAATGTAATTTATTCTCATATGCATGGTTTCATAGTTTATAGCATGAATTGTAAGGTCTAGAATATCGTCAATTGATTGGCAAATCCAACCGATTTAAACATGAAACTCTATGCTAATTACTCATCACTCCTAGCATGGAATCTAAACATTCTTACTTATGTTTATCACATTCCTAACCATACTTTACTTTCTGTTTTGATATGAATTGGATTTAATTGCATGGAATTAGATTTATTCGCACACAATCTCATTCATTAGGTAGCTTCTCATATTTATTGTTCGTATTACACGAATAACAGGGTCAAATATATTTATTTACATGCGCTATCATATGAATAGAAATAATTTACATGACATGGTGCTAAACATGATATTGTAAGGATGTTAAACATGACATCGCAATGATGCTAAACATGACATGGTGATGTGGCAAAACATGATATTGCGACGAAGGTACCCAATACATGAACTTTCACGAGCACACCGCATTAACATATTTGTTTTCTCATGCAAGCACATTCTTATTAGCACTAACTCTACTCTTCACATAATCCTCACATTACTTACTCTTTCATTTTCACATATCACATTCATGTCATTGTACTCATCACATGTCACTTTTGTATATCATTATGCACTTACTCATATTTCAATAATCTAAAGATGCCATGACACATAGTCCTAACTACCGATAGAGGACACAACGAACATCTCATACTCATGACTCATGTCACATAACTCATATCACATATCTTATGTCACATAGCCCATGTCACATAACTCATGTCACATACTCATATCACACAACTTAAGTCACATAGCCCATGTCACATAACTCATATCACATAACTTATGTCACATAACTCATAACACATACTCATAACACATACTCATAACACATACTCATAACACATACTCACCACCTAGGCAATGTAGTGGTGAGTCTTGGTAACTGCGCAGACCGGGAGAAGCACTCTCCACCCTGTCTAGTGGTACTTGTCCACCTCCGGGTTTTCCCCAATGCCCTTGGGACAAACTTATATCACATAGAGCCTTCCATAGGGACTTTTCTATGTATAGCTCTTGAGGCCCCTAGGGTAGCAGTGTCATTCTTGGCCCAATTATTATACATTTACTTATTTGCATTTTTCTCTCATTATGCACACACTTTTCATAAATCATTTAATCACTTTACATACACTAGTGATCAATTATACATAACTTCAGTTAACCTAATCATGATACTACCCACAGAGTTTAAGCATTCAGTAAATTTACACTAATCATGTGGGGAAAACACATTATCAATCAAAACCATAATATCATGCTTTAAGGATTCATTTTCGCATGGAAATTTCATAACCTACTCTACGGTTATCTAAATCACCCGAAAATTTGTACACACTGATTTCAGGGTTCAGATTTCTCATGTGAATTCTCACATTTTTTGTTTTTCCGAATTACAAAATTTTAGCAAGAATTAAAATACTTATTTACATGCCACCCATAACTCAATTTATCATGGAGTTACAACATCAAGGTCAGATCTAACAGCCCACTAACCTGTATATAGCATTCACATCATCATGGAAAATTTCCCTAAATTTATCGGACATCATGCGATTTTACTAGAATTTAAACACCCTCAAACATGATTTCTAATTTCGATATAAAAATCATAAAGAACACCATGGTCAAGGAAAAATTCCAAGTTTTACAGAACATGGACTGACAGGTACACACATGGTCTAGACAAAGTTGGGCATTAAATTTCCTCATGGATCATGTAGCCAATATTTTTAACACAAACAAAGTCTCATCCAAGATGCATTTTATACATGAAACTAATTATACTATTTACATAGATTCATCCTACTTCCACAACACATTCTATTATCTATATAACATAGCACATCACATTTACGTTATATCCTCATTCGTCAAAATCACGGAAAATAATCATATAGGGCAGAACAGTTTTCTGTTATGTCTAGATGAACTAGACGGCAAGGTCTAGCCGTCCACATGAGTTAACGGCAACATCGTTTGCCACCGGATGGAGATCTTAACGGCAAGATCTCTTGCCGTTAAGTTCCTATCTGTGCAGACACACAGACCGAACTCCAAAGATGGGGGAATGTGGGGTTCCAGGACTCGAGGAAAAATCCGCAAAAATACTGGGACTTAAGGGGACATGTGTGGGATCAAGTTCTAGGTTTACTTGCCTCTCAAATAAATCTACAAAGATCGGAATAAGATGATGAAGCCCTTCTCGGCCTTGCCAAAAAGGTGTTCAGAAGCTCCTTCGATCCTCTTCTCCTGTCGATGTAGATGGCACCTCGGAGCTGGGATCTCTTCTTGGATGTATTGGCCGTCCTTCAGACATTGTAGCTCCTTGGTTTGCACCTCCAGTCGATGGATCAAAGGTCACCAACTCTAGGTCTTCTCTTGTTCTTCCATAGCTAGGGTTTCCTTTTCAAAGGGCCAAGGGGACCCTTCAGGTTGCAAGAGTGGGTTGCTTATAGGGTGAGGGGTGAGGTATTGCGCAGGGCTGATGGATGAGACGTTGAAGAAACGTCTCCCCAACCAGGGAGGAAGACCATCCCGGAATTCCTGGGCCTGCTGCGCACAGAAAACCAGAGAAGTAAACGTCCACATCACTGGCCGTTTACTTAGGTGTAGGCGTCCACCCATGTTGACGCCAACTTCCTCTACGGCCAGAAAACAAAACAATGCAGAAAATCATACTTGCACCCTACATGTACATGCAATGCACTAAGCACAATGTACACATCAACTACACCATGCATAAGTACAACGTTTACAATAATCATACACATGCGTACTTAAGTATACCGAGATGTCAGGTGCTTAGAATTAGGTATACTATTATCATATGCATAAGATAATATACATACATATATACACATATAAATTGAGCAACGTTCACAACTAAACGTACACATGCATTCACAAGTACACCTAGCTGATATGCACATAGATATCTACATATGCATGCATGATATTTACACACAAGCACAATTCCACACGCACAACAAATAAAGATAAGTCGAGGGCCTTATCAAATTGGATAGGCAAATATCACGTGCGTAAGATAACGTACATATACATGCATATATGTATATACATATGTACTTCATATATTCACACACAATATCCAGGAAATAAGTAGCACATGATATGCTTCAATATTTAGAAAATACATGCATAATATTATTCAAATATTCTAAGTCTAAGATGCTTAGTATTCATAGTACTTCCCAACTCAGCTAATTGCTCATTTCTATCTGAATTATCTTATACACCTATATATATATATATACACATAAAAGAGGATAAAATTCGGGGTCTAACATGCCGTGTTAATTTAAAGGTATTACATATCCAATTTAGAGTATAATATTGGAACTGAGTTCTCTTTAAGCCGGCAAAATTGAGAAGGGTTGACTCCAGAGACAACTAAGAAGTTGGCCGGCCATGATGAATCTTTCATCTCCAATTATTTTTAGATTTTGGTGCTAATAAAAATTATAATAATATGCACTTAATATTTATTATTTTCTTAAAATTGGGTAAAAAAAGTCTTTTTATCGCTTTAATGATTCCCACTGTAAGTATTCTGAAAACCTCAAACTCACATTTCTTGAAAATTACTTTAAGTCTATACCAATTAGAATTTAAGTTTCTATCGATTATAAAACACTCATTGCATCGATTACTAACTAACTCCTGCACCGATTATAATATAAGTGGTTCACGAATCGATTCTAGTTAAAATATTATATCGATTATAGTTTGAGTGTCGCATCGATTATAACTTAAGTGTTTAACCGATTACTGAGTAAGTAAAACACCGATTACTGTTAAAGTAAATGTTCTAATTAGAGCTGCTATATTCGTTTCGATTACTACTGGCAACGATTATTGAACACTACCTAATCCAATTGATGTCTTATGTTTATTACGATTAGAGTTACAAAAGTCTTTCTATATCAATTAATGTTGTTACAATGATTACTGAACCTTATATCAATTATACAACACTACAATTAGTGTATACAGTACATGATCAATTAGCAAATAATGGACACAAGATCTTCTGATCATTTCATATATGTTTAAATGTCCTATCGATTGGTATGAAATGGTATCGATTAGTGTTGTCATTTAGATTCTAGTTATCTCATGCTTTCATTCTGATTATAGAGTGTATATATATATATACCGATTACTTGATATATCATCTTATTCTGATTATTGAACAAAGGTTCTAATATCTTTCTTATTAATCATAGCCACACATCGATTACTAAGCACATTTATGATATTCTTTCAATTTATGTTATTCACACATTGATTATTGAACTTATTGATGTCTTTCCGATTAGCATTTATCAGATATCGATTACCTAAAGATGCATCAATTATTGAACTAAAGTCTCTTTCTTATCAATTAATGAAATATTACTTTCAAATACATTGATTAGTGGACAAACATGTTCAACATTTATAGTCTGCATCGATCATTGAAGTCTTATTCATGGTTTTTCATCGATTGGCTATATCTTGAATTTAAATACTGTTACTTGAGAAAAACTTTGTTGTCTATAGTAAAATAACAATAATATAAGTGCATATTGGCATGCAAACAAGTTGTTGAACGAATTTCAAATCTTTCTTGACATTATTCAACTTAAAATTTCTCGTACAATTAAAGTCTCAAAAATAACTTACTGAAGGTATGACTCTTCCAGCTGTAAGAAAATTAAATAGCCAATATTTTATGAGAAACGTTAAGGTTAAGATTTATTGTTTGCATGACATATATTTGCTCTATTTTTTCGGATGACAAAAAGAAACTACTTGTTATAGCAATACTGTCAGCAAGAAAAGCATATTCTAGGTAGTTAAGATGTGAGTTGACTGACACAATATCCTTTTCTCTCTCTATATCCTAGCATTAAATGTAACGTAGCGCATTTCTCGGATCTTCGTGGATCCTCGCTTAGTGGTTGTTTGGATCCGTGTTTACTGGCTCTGGTGTGGTGCTTATGACTAATGTGGGGTCATTGAACCTTGATTGTGGTTACCGTGCGTTGTGTGGGGCTTAGTGGGCCAGCAGTTTGGGCCCATAGCACTGGTTGGTTCACTGGTTGTGAACGCGACAGGGGTGTGCGTCGCGTTCTTAACGCGACAGCCCTGGTGGTCACGTTCTGCTTGCTGACCGAGAGCGGTCTTCATCTGCATGCGCGCCGTGTGTCGTGCGCTGGGCCACATGCTGACGTCGGCCTTGCGAAGGCGACGCCCTACACTGTTGCATTCAGGTCGCGACGGAGGGGTACGTCGCGTACTTAACTACAAAGAATTCTTAACCCTGGTCGGCCAAACAGAGCTCTATTTGACCAGGGGGAGGAGTTGCTGCGGGGAATCTCGGGCGATTTGGCGTGTTGGGGTCATTTTCGGCATGGTCTCACCGCGAGGACGTTGCATGGAGCGGGGGAGACGCCGTGCCGTGGTTGATTTGCGTGTTCTTCATGAAGGTAGGGAGATCCCACCTAGTTTCGTTGCGTGGATCACGTATGATGCATGTTTGGACTGTTTATCGCTTTATAAATAGTAGATATCATGCTAGGGCAATCATTAAAGCATGAAAAATGAGAATTAAGTGTGGTTTCTATGGCTTGTGGGGGTGATCCGGGGAGAGCATCCCGGATTAGGGTTCCTGCCGGCGAAGGCGATGGAGCCCCCTGTCGCGTTCGGAATGCGACAGGCTGACCCGTCGTGTTCAGCTTATGAACGCGACCTATCGTGGTGTCGCATTCTGAAGGCGACATTACCCTACATCGTGACCTCAGTCGAGAGGTCCTGTGGTGCATGTTTTGAATAGTATGATTATCTGATTATCGGTATCTTATGGGCATGGCCAGTGCGAGTGATGCGTTGGCACCTGTAATGCTCTATGAGCATGCTGTCTATGTGGTATATGGTGGACGTGCTGTTTACGTGATTGGCATATGGTTTACATGGTTTAGGTGTGTGTATAAGGTTAGTTTGTGATGGATGGGTAGTGAGGTTCCAGTGTGAACCTAGCCTCGGCCCTTTAGTGTCTTTTGCATGGTCATTAAGTGGTTATTATATTGTATTAATATGGCAATGGAGGTCACGGGGTGACCAATGACAAGCAAGATTATTGTATGCTATTGTGATTTAAGTATGTGTTAGTGTCGGATAGCTTGGAGGTCACATCGTAATCAATGACAGGTCAAGTTATTACTGGTTAATGTAATTCATGTATGTGTCTGTATAGGCTAGCTTGTGAGTCATAGAGTGACCGGGACAAGCTATTCCTCACATGTGTACCGTGGTTTGTAATAAAGATAATATGTGTAAGTATTGTGGTTTGAGCATTGCTGAGTGTGGTGGTCCAGCGCCTATTCCAGAATACCTCTCTAGTCGGATACCCCAGGTTTTGTGTGAGCCAGACACGTTAGTGCTCAGGGTTTGTCCCGGTACTGTGTGTACCGTCGAGGTCTGTGTCGTCTATCTTAGACACCCTCACTCCTGTGTTTGAGTTGTACGTCCGGCTAAGGGAAAGACGACAAAGGGCAGTGACTTGTGAGAGTTTGTGTTTGGTCGCTTGTAGTGCACTTGTGATTGGGGGTATGGACACCAGTAGACGTACTGGGCCCTAGCTAGTCCTGTGTTTCCAATGTCTCACTTTAGGGAACTCCGGCCAGAGTCCCTAAAGGTGCCAGGCATGGACCTGCAGCTGTGTGGTCTGCAGGTGTGGTGTTGGTTGGCCTCCACTATTCTTTGGCTTTACTTGTGGTTGTGGAGCAGCAGTTAGACCTTTCGTCCATCACTGCGAGACTAAGAGGTAGTTCTTGTGTTGTGTTGTCCGGGTTGGATACTGACGGCATGAACCAGTAGTCCATTCCCGTGTGGTGGCGTCGTCCTTTTCGACTCGTGCTTTGCCACTGGTGATGGCTTGTGTGTGTGACATGTTGGTTGAGGTTTTACTCGTTGTGGTGTGCCCTGGTGGTGGCACGATTCTGGTTGTGGTTCCATTGTGGTACCTCGTGGTAGTAGGTACCTGTGCCCTTTGTGGGTAGTTTTGTCACGTCCCGAGAATTACGCAGCGGATATTAGTTCGAATAATTCGAGTCGATATTCTGAGACGTGAACAGTCGGCAAATAAGCCTCTAGCTAGCACGCCCTAAATGTGTATCAACACCTCATCACAATAGGGCCCACATATTGAACTCAATTAATCTTTTATTCAAATCTCAACTCATTGTATTTCAAATGGAAACTATTACATGACTAAGACTCAATAAAAGTAAAAGTACATAATACCTCACTTCCTACTACATTGTTCTAACACTCAAAATAACTAACTATAGATAGACTCATAATTGGAACGCTCATCACTCGGACGCTTTCCCATCCTCGACTTGCTCTTCTTCTTGAATGTCATAGTCACCTAGATTGGGTAAAGTAGGGGATGAGCAAACTAGCCCAGTAGATTTATATCTCAATGTGCGGGCAATGATATAAGTGATTAGCATTTTAGAACTAGGTAAGCACGATGAATGTCATGATATGCATGTGCGAATAAAACTCATTAAAACACGATACATGAAACAAGCTAGAGAGAGTGATTATGGTAGAACAAGAGTTGTGAACAAGGTGACGAGATAGAATTAGCAATAGATCACTTTGTACAAGCACGCAAGATTTCAATTGATGTCAAGAACGCAGGATATCACTAATTGCATTAAATGCAGGATGGCCATATCAAGCAAGCAAGAATGTACGAGCACGATCAAGTAACACTAATCCGGCACGTAGACACTAATGTACACCGAGAAAAGATCCATCAAGAATGTACACCAGGACACGTGTATGTGGTATTGTATCTATCATTCAACAAGCAAGAAAGTACTCCCAGCGCAGATGCAACGCCAGTAATCATTATACCCCATGGTTAACAGTATATCTATGACTCGCCGTCATTGGGGCTAGATTGGAGCCCTTGGACACACGCCGTGCCCTATCAGCATCTCATGTAAATTTTTAAATGTAGATACCCACAGTCATTAATAATGGCCAATGAGAGTTTCAAAACGTAGCATGTGTAATGTCATGTTCATGATGATGATGAGAAGAAGTAATAATTAAATTGAACATGATTTCATGAGAACAATGGTCAAGAGATAAATTCGGCAGCATAACGGTACAATTTATACTTTCGTTCAATCTTTACATTAATGGCTTTAGTCTAGTTTGTAAGTCACACTCACGATATCAAGAAGAGAAAGGAAGTGCACGCTATCTCCAGGGAACTTCAATGGTACAACCAATTCGTCGGCCATGTGGGAATCCGTGGTCAGAGGAGATTTACGGACGCCTTGGTGAAAATGTCGCTAGTCTACCGTTTCGGAATGACCGGTAGAGAGTTTCCAATTTCCCAAGAAAAGGGCTGCCTAGATGTGCAAGTGTGTAGTGATGTACGAGTGTCTCAATTCACAAAGCATCGGTCTTAACTCACGGAAAGTACTTAAAATGATAGCATGACATGAAACTATGCACTTTAATAAATCGTGGTTTGCAAGATTTTTATGGCAACAAAATTATCATTTTAGTTAAGCTAGAGTAGTAAGAAGAGTAAATCATAAGTTGCCTGAATGATCACGTCATTAGGAGAGCAATTAGAATATCGTTCATGTAATTATAGATTTTAAATGTGTTAATCACTTTTATGCCATTAAAAGACATCATGTAATGCTCAAACACAAGATATGTAATTTACACACTGGACACCATGTTAAACTGACCTCGGGTTAGCATGATAATACCTTGTAGAACCTTTCTATAATAGTTCAAAACTCACACATATGAAGAGTGGCATAAAACGACAGAAACCGGAACATATGCCTTTTAGGAAGTAGATGTAGTCCCAACCCTTCCACTTCTAGAGTCATAACTCACTAATTTCAAATGAAAATCTGACACATGAATATACCACATTGAAGCCCTTTGAATAAGGAATCCAACAAAAAAAAACGGCGCGTCAATCTGAGGTCTATAGAAAAAGTTACAGCCATTGAAGCGAACACTGCGCAGAGGCCAGGTCGCGACACGAAACCAGTCGCGTTCTGAATGCGACAGGATGATACGTCGCCTTCTAGAGAGAGGTTTTGGGTTGCCAAATACACCCAGTTCGACTCATACTTGGACTGGGTTGATATAGGGAATTTATACGGCTTATAACTCCTAATCTAGTGCTTTTGGGATAAAACTTTCAACATGAAAATTGTCAAGAACATCTAGTAGAAGAAATTTGATGTTGGTGGTTTGATCTAATTCGATCTCGAATCTCATGAAAAAATATGAAGAACGAAAAAGGAAGTGCAACCCAAAAACGCAATTTCCTGAAGTGGCTTTCTTATGATGCTTATAACTCTCTAACTAATGATGTTTAGACAAAAATCTCAACATAAAAGTTGTAGGGAACATGAAATAGGTGCGAACTATGTTTTTTAAATAATTTTAAACGACCTCAAGATGTATGATAAATCGACTTGAACAGGAAAGGACCCTGACAGGCGCGACTTTGGCAAAACGCCTATAACTCATGATGTACTAAATGGAAAACGATGAAATCAGTGGGAAATGAAAGTTGACTTGATGCTCTACACATTGGTATAGGATATGTTAAGGTTTGGCCCGAGAAAACCTACCTTATGGGTTGAAGAAGTCCAATTTTTCCAGAAAACCCGTGTTCAGACCACTTGGAGGAAAACACTTACTACTCCGTGTATACTGCATGGAATTTGGGCATTCCACTTGGGTTAGAATGTAGACTTGACCCTCGTTCCAGGGGTATAGGCCTTGCAAGGTTTGGTTTAGGTTTGACTCACCTTTGGTCGACTTCAAGAGGGTGGTTTGTGCAGGTCGCAGCAGACGAGAAGGGGAAGAAGAACGGCTTGGTGTGGACGATCTCCTGCTCCCCAGCCACCAAGAACTCCTCCACACGACCCCAGCAAGTTCTAAACTCGTCCCTAGGGTTTGGGTGAAGAGTATTTAAGTAACCATGGTGTTTAGGAGTCCTATTATAACTTGGAAAGGAGGGTTTCGGGATTGGCATTTTGATTTCCTATTTTTGAAGATTTCTTCCTCCCTTTGAGTGTGTGAGGCATTAGGAAACCTCCCCTCATAGTTAGGCACGAATTTGGGTTGCCATGAATGCATGATTGCATCCCAATTCAACTCTAATTGCCTTTTTTTAATTTTAGCTTATTTTTGGTTACGAATTTTTATGTATTTTCTGGCTTTATTTGATTTTTGGGCCAAATGTTGCCCATTGGCCCAATTATGATAATGGGTCATCAATATATAATGTTGGAAGTCTCCCCAACACTTTTATTTAATTTTTGATTCCGTCGTATTTCTGTGTTAACGGTTTTCCGACTTGTTTCCTTATTTAGATAATCGGTCGCAATAACTCTTAAACCTAGCCCAAATGATTTTTATTGAACCAAATTTCTTGATGGGTCATTAGAAGATATTATTTGAAGCCCATATATGATTTTTATTTAATTTTCTGACTCATCCAAGTACGTGTGATAATGCTTTTCCGACTTATTCATAAATTACGATAATAAGTCGCGAAACACTTTAGACTTGGATGATCTAATTTTTCATGGCACAAATTTCTTTGTGAAACATTTAGTAATAATATTTAGGGTTGATTTATAATTTTTACGGAATTTTTCGATGTGTTTTAGCACATACGATAATGATACGTATGTTTTAATACTATGATATTATGGAAATTATTTATTTCCATTTATTTTTAATTTTTATGTAATTAAAATTTCCGGGGTGCTACACCCTCCCCCACTTAAGAGAATTTGGTCCCCAAATTCATAAGTCATTAGTTGGCTTTTGGATGGTTATGATCCTTGTGGTCGTTTCGGATTTAATTCTTCCAACTAGTTTCAGCATCATGGATGCTAGGCCAACATCTACACCTATGGCCACCGTATTATTGATTTGGTTCCTTCCACTCCTGTTTTCCTTTCACAGTTGTTATAACTCCATCTTAATCCACCAGATGAACTAGGGTATAACCACTAGATTATTCTTTCTAATTCCTCCCTAATAATCTCCCCCACTTAGAAATGTACTAATAAGAAAACATCATAAGATCAGCTAGGGGTTTAACAATCATACCTCCTTCCGGAAGTTCCGCTTGCGTCATTGCATTCACGCGTCCTTGACGCTGTACCACTCCTTGGTTCCTTCCAACTTGGTCTTTTAACATAGGACAGTTCGGTATACGATGTTCGTGACTCCCGCATCGCAGGCAAACCCCGGCCTTCTTCCAACACTTGTCCGCTTGATGCCCAGGCTTGTTGCAAAATTTACAATATTCAACCGTCGTTGTTTCTTCTACTTTGATCTTTTTCTCCATGCTATAGTTCTTCCCCGTGGTTGGCCTTTTGTTGTTGTTGTAGTTATTACTGTTGTTATTGGGGAAAGTTCCAGTTGTATCGACTGCTCCCCTTTTTGTAAAGGTCGGCTTTGAGATGTCCTTTCCCCTCATGCCTTCCACCTTAGCCATAGTATCTTCTACCAGTTGAGCTCTTTGGACCATCTCAGTGTAGGTTTGAATGTTGTGTGGTCCGAGCCTTTCAATGAACATGGGCCTGAGCCCATCCATGAACCGATTGGCCTTTAGTCTTTCCGTGCCCACCAGATGTGGGGCGTACATAGCCAGTCGTGCGAACTGAGCCTCATACTCAGCCACAGACATTCCTTTCTGTTTTAGTGCGGCAAACTCCGCTACCTAGTTCTCCTTGACTCTCTCAGAGAAATACTTTCCCCGGAATATCTCCAGGAATCCGGCCCACTCTAGTTCAGCTACATTTGGCAGGTGGGCCAAGGTGGCCTTCCACCATGCTCGGGCGTGCTTGGTAAATTGAAAAGTGGCCAGTACCACTTTCTCCCTATTGGTGCATTGCATTACTTGGAAGATCCTTTCTATTTCTTCCTTCCAATTCTCTGCTTCGTCTAGGTCAAGGGATCCAGAGAAACGAGGAGGGTTTTAAAATCCTAAAATGCTGGTGCAGATCACCGGCTCCATTCCTTGCAGCGGCAGCCTGATTTCCAGCCTGTACTACATTTTGTAATGCTTGGGTCAGACCAGCCACAGTGTCTTGCATAGCTTGCCACTGGTTGCGGGCCATTGCAATTGAGTGTAGGAGTTATGAGGGTTCCTGAGGAAAGGATGGAAACCAATTAATGTCTCTTGATACATTATCAGAGTCAATGGGTAGGAGTGTTTTAATTCTTGCTAACATATTCCCAGTCTCTACCCATTCTCACCAGGTACTGTATTTAATTTCCATGACCTAGGTTCCATAGGTATCTCCTATTCCTGAGACATATATCCTATTTGGTATTCCTAGGCTCTGATACCACTAAACTGTCACGTCCCGAGAATTACACAGCGGATATTAGTTCGAATAATTCGAGTCGATATTCTGAGACGTGAACAGTCGGCAAATAAGCCTCTAGCTAGCACGCACTAAATGTGTATCGACACCTCATCACAATAGGGCCCACATATTGAACTCAATTAATCTTTTATTCAAATCTCAACTCATTGTATTTCAAATGAAAACTATTACAGGACTAAGACTCAATAAAAGTAAAAGTACATAATACCTCACTTCCTACTACATTGTTCTAACACTCAAAATAACTAACTATAGATAGACTCATAATTGGAACGCTCATCACTCGGACGCATTCCCATCCTCGACTTGCTCTTCTTCTTGAATGTCATAGTCACCTAGATTGGGTAAAGTAGGGGATGAGCAAACTAGCCCAGTAGGATTTATATCTCAATGTGCGGGCAATGATATAAGTGATTAGCATTTTAGAACTAGGTAAGCACGATGAATGTCATGATATGCATGTGCGAATAAAACTCATTAAAACACGATACATGAAACAAGCTAGAGAGAGTGATTATGGTAGAACAAGAGTTGTGAACAAGGTGACGAGATAGAACTAGCAATAGATCACTTTGTATAAGCACGCAAGATTTCAATTGATGTCAAGAACGCAGGATATCACTAATTGCATTAAATGCAGGATGGCCATATCAAGCAAGCAAGAATGTACGAGCACGATCAAGTAACACTAATCCGGCACGTAGACACTAATGTACACCGAGAAAAGATCCATCAAGAATGTACACCAGGACACGTGTATGTGGTATTATATCTATCATTCAACAAGCAAGAAAGTACTCCCAGCGCAGATGCAACGCCAGTAATCATTATACCCCATGGTTAACAGTATATCTATGACTCGCCGTCATTGGGGCTAGATTGGAGCCCTTGGACACACGCCGTGCCCTGTCAGCATCTCATGTAAATTTTTAAATGTAGATACCCACAGTCATTAATAATGGCCAATGAGAGTTTCAAAACGTAGCATGTGTAATGTCATGTTCATGATGATGATGAGAAGAAGTAATAATTAAATTGAACATGATTTCATGAGAACAATGGTCAAGAGATAAATTCGGCAGCATAATGGTACAATTTATACTTTCGTTCAATCTTTACATTAATGGCTTTAGTCTAGTTTGTAAGTCACACTCACGAGATCAAGAAGAGAAAGGAAGTGCACACTATCTCCAGGGAACTTCAATGGTACAACCAACTCGTCGGCCATGTGGGAATCCATGGTCAGAGGAGATTTACGGAGGCCTTGGTGAAAAGGTCGCTAGTCTACCGATTCGGAATGACCGGTAGAGAGTTTCCAATTTCCCAAGAAAAGGGCTGCCTAGATGTGCAAGTGTGTAGTGATGTACGAGTGTCTCAATTCACAAAGCATCGGTCTTAACTCACGGAAAGTACTTAAAATGATGGCATGACATGAAACTATGCACTTTAACAAATCATGGTTTGCAAGATTTTTATGGCAACAAAATTATCATTTTAGTCAAGCTAGAATAGTAAGAAGAGTAAATCATAAGTTGCCTGAATGATCACGTCATTAGGAGAGCAATTAGAATATCGTTCATGTAATTATAGATTTTAAATGTGTTAATCACTTTTAAGCCATTAAAAGACATCATGTAATGCTCAGACACAAGATATGTAATTTACACACTGGACACCATGTTAAACTGACCTCGGGTTAGCATGATAATACCTTGTAGAACCTTTCTATAATAGTTCAAAACTCACACATATGAAGAGTGGCATAAAACGACAGAAACCGGAACATATGCCTTTTAGGAAGTAGATGTAGTCCCAACCCTTCCACTTCTAGAGTCATAACTCACTAATTTCAAATGAAAATCTGACACATGAATATACCACATTGAAGCCCTTTGAATAAGGAATCCAACAAAAAAAAACGGCGCGTCAATCCGAGGTCTATACAAAATGATACAGCCATTGAAGCGAACACTGCGCAGAGGCCAGGTCGCGACACGAAACCAGTCGCGTTCTGAATGCGACAGGACAATACGTCGCCTTCTAGAGAGAGGTTTTGGGTTGCCAAATACACCCAGTTCGACTCATACTTGGACTGGGTTGATATAGGGAATTTATACGGCTTATAACTCCTAATCTAGTGCTTTTGGGATAAAACTTTCAACATTAAAATTGTCAAGAACATCCAGTAGAAGAAATTTGATGTTGGTGGTTTGATCTAATTCGATCTGAAATCTCATGAAAAAACATGAAGAACGAAAAAGGAAGTGCAACCCGAAAACGCAATTTCCTGAGTGGCTTTCTTATGACGCTTATAACTCTCTAACTAATGATGTTTAGACAAAAATCTCAACATAAAAGTTGTAGGGAACATGAAATAGGTGCGAACTATGATTTTTAAATAATTTTAAACGACCTCAAGATGTATGATAAATCGACTTGAACAGGAAAGGACCCTGACCGGCGCGACTTTGGCAAAACGCCTATAACTCATGATGTACTAGATGGAAAATGATGAAATCAGTGGGAAATGGAAGTTAACTTGATGCTCTACACATTGGTATAGGATATGTTAAGGTTTGGCCCGAGAAAACCTACCTTATGGGTTGAAGAAGTCCCATTTTTCCAGAAAACCCGTGTTCAGACCACTTGGAGGAAAACGCTTACTACTCCGTGTATACTGCATGGAAGTTGGGCATTCCACTGGGGTTAGAACGTAGACTTGACCCTCTTTCCAGGGGTATAGGCCTTGCAAGGTTTGGTTTAGGTTTAACTCACCTTTGGTCGACTTCAATAGGGTGGTTTGTGCAGGTCGCAGCAGACGAGAAGGGGAAGAAGAACGGCTTGGTGTGGACGATCTCCTGCTCCCCAGCCACCAAGAACTCCTCCACACGACCCCAGCAAGTTCTAAACTCATCCCTAGGGTTTGGGTGAAGAGTATTTAAGTAACCATGGTGTTTAGGAGTCCTATTATAACTAGGAAAGGAGGGTTTCGGGATTGGCATGTTGGTTTCCTATTTTTGAAGATTTCTTCCTCCCTTTGAGTGTGTGAGGCATTAGGAAACCTCCCCTCATAGTTAGGCACGAATTTGGGTTGCCATGAATGCATGATTGTATCCCAATTCAACTCTAATTGCCTTTTTTTAATTTCAGCTTATTTTTGGTTACGAATTTCTATGTATTTTCTAGCTTTATTTGATTTTTGGGCCAAATGTTGCCCATTGGCCCAATTATGATACTGGGTCATCAATATATAATGTTGGAAGTCTCCCCAACACTTTTATTTAATTTTTGATTCCGTCGTATTTCCGTGTTAACGGTTTTCCGACTTGTTTCCTTATTTAGATAATCGGTCGCAATAACTCTTAAACCTAGCCCAAATGTTTTTTATTGAAACAAATTTCTTGATGGGTCATTAGAAGATATTATTTGAAGCCCATATATGACTTTTTATTTAATTTTCTGACTCATCCAAGTACGTGTGATAATGCTTTTCCGACTTGTTCATAAATTACGATAATAAGTCGCGAAACACTTTAGACTTGGATGATCTGATTTTTCTTGGCACAAATTTCTTTGTGAAACATTTAGTAATAATATTTAGGGTTGATTTATAATTTTTACGGAATTTTTCGATGTGTTTTAGCACATACAATAATGATACGTATGTTTTAATACTATGATATTATGAAAATTATTTATTTCCATTTATTTTTAATTTTTATGTAATTAAAATTTCCGGGGTGCTACAAGTTTTGTGTTGTGGTACTTTGTATTTCAGTCCCTTCAGGTGTTGAGGTCGACTTGTGTGCTGTGGAGGTCTGAGGAGTGACCTTCCACGTGTTGTGTTTTTACTCGTCTTCTGGTAAGCTTCCGATTATGTTTTGATATGAGGTAATGGTGTGAGGTGGATTGGCTAGCTGACGCCAGTCCTGTTACCCTTCGTGGGTAGGTTGCTTGTGAAGCTTGTAGCTTCAGCGACCAGTTGTTGTAATGGTTTGCCTGTGAGGCTTGTGGTCTAGGCATTACAGTTGTTTAGCGGACTAGTGGTGCTGTGCTGGTCCTGTTGTCCCTCTTCCTTTCCGGGATTGGTATTAGCTGATGTAATTGTGTTTAGTTGTTATTAATATTCTTTGATGTGAGCATGATATGGTTTGGCTATCGGTGTTGCCAGTGAGACCTTCTGGGGTTGAGGTTCTTTAGTTTCGTGTGTTGTTTTGGGTGGTCCCTACTGAGCCTGTGACTAGTTGAGGCTCACTCCCCTACAGTTCTTTTCAGGGCTTGCCATTTGTGTGGCTTGCAGAGGCGTTGTGGCAGACTTGTACCACTAGTAGTAGAGTTAGTCGTGTTGTGTGAGCTTGTGCTCCCTCGGGGTATGCCCAGGTAGTTGCACTCTTTTAATTGGACATGTAATAATGTATTGGGACAGTTGTAAATTGTTGTATATAGGTATGAGCACATGTACTTTCTTGTGTCTTATACTGTTGTGGTTGTCTTTTATATTCTTACTAGATACGTGTACGAGTTATGCCTTGTGAGACTTCGGTCCGTTCGCGGGAGATGGATCTGGATATGGAGCCTTATTGGGCATTAATATCTAGGGCCGTCACAGTTGGTATTAGAGCAATGGTCCAGTTAGAATATGAAAAGACATTGAAGTTACAATGTCGTGGTTTTTCACGTGAGTTTTGTCATGTGTATTGTGTGTTTGTTTTTATAAGTTTGGCAGTTATTGGTAATGGCTGAGAGAAGATGTGGTTAGAAGAAACCCAGTTTGTGAAATGGGTATGATTGTTTGCACACCTGGCAGTTGTTAGTAATGGCAGAGAAATGGTGTGGTTAGTGGTATAAGTTGAGTGGTTACATTGGTGTGCCAGTTGCAGTTAAAGTGTGGTTGTTTAAAGGTTTTCAGTTATAAAAATTGAAAAGAGATTAGTGAATTTGGCTATGATAATCAGGAAAGGTAGAGTAGTGTTCTGAGAAGGATATGTCTGATGTGTTAGCAAGGTATAGAGTTGACAAGGTACAGTGTTGACATAGACAGGTATAAGGTGTTAGTGTGATGAGACAGCAATAGGAGCAGTATTATTAATGAGGAATGGTATGTGTTAAGAATTTTGGTTGAGGACCTTGGCAGAGGTATTGTAGTGTTCAAGAATTGTGTTAGTAAGTATTAACGAAATAGCCTGGGTGATAATGTGATTAGTGTTATAGGAAGTTTGGAATAATTGAGAGAGGCATATTAGTTTCAGATGAGGTACTGGTAAATAGAGAAGCAAGGATTTGTGGCAGTCATACAAGGATAAGTGTATTTGGTGATTAGAGATAAGTACAGTAAAAAGCTTGGAAATAGTGCTGTTGTGATTCTTGTAAATAATGATGATAATGGGAATTTGATATAGAGATCTATGTAAGTATGTACAGAGGTGGTCAGTTAAGTAGAGAGAGAGTAAAGAAAAATCAGTGCATAGTTAGATTTTTCTAAGAATTTCACAAGAAAGATATTTATTTGGTAAGTGGCAGTTTGTAGGATTGTATAGAATGGTTTATTAAAGAATACAGTGTTAAAGATTGAGGTTAAGATTAAGAATGTTTGAAATAAGGTAGAGTTATGTGGGACAGAATAGAAAGGAATGGATTAATTAAGAAGCAATTGAGAAGTATCTGGTTTAGTCGAATAGAAAGGTAAATGATGAAAGGAATTAAAGTGAAAGTCTGAATGGAAAGGATCACGGTAAGTATGATGTAGTAGCAATGGTTTCAGCATTTGAGAATAGAGCAACAAAATGGAATAAAGAAATCAGATAGAGCAGGTTATGGTATTTAAAGAAATCGGTTTCAGATTTTAGCTTTAGCAGTATTTCAATAAAGGATGATTGTGTATTAGCAGGAATTACAGTATAAATGGTACAGTGAAGATAGCTAGATAGTGGAATAGATAAGAGAAATGTTTTGTAGAAATTATATCGTGAATAGTGTAAGCGGCAATACAAATCAGATTAAGAGTTATTGATCAGAGAAAGAAAGGGTATAGTAGATTATGAAACAGATATAATTAGAGGGTTCAGAAAATGCTCAGTAAGAGTTGGCCCATTAGTGTGCAGAAAGTGATTTAGTTGGGTAAATGTATTCTTCTATAAGAGTATTTCAGAGTTTGATATAAGAATAAAAGGCAGAATAATTAAAGAATGATAAGCAGATTAGAGTATGGTAGAATAGAATAGAGAGAGCAAGAAATGTATGGAAATTGGAATTGATAAGTATAGAAAGGAAAAGTAAGATCAGATAAATAATAAACAGTTTAGAGACAAGTGACACCTGATTGAGAAAGAATTCGGTAAAGTTGAAAGTAGAAGATGAACAGAGTTAGTTGAGCCATGTTATTATGTGATAAGAGATTGCAGTATCACAACAATGAGAGCAAATATTTTGAACATTATGTAATAAATTGATTAGATCATCTAGAATATGTTATTCAAGCAGGAAAGGGGTGAAAAGAGCTAGATAAGTCAACAACGATATGGCAGGATTTAGAATTTAAGTATGTGGCACAACCAGAATTGAAATATTAAAGAAAGCAGTTCAGAGATTTCGGTATTTTCTTCCAGTGTTAATTGATTAAGTAAAGTGATTTGAGAAGCCAATAAAGTTAGAATTAAATCCAGCTGGAGTCAGAGTAATAGTGAAAGTGGAAAGTAATTGGAAGCAATAATGGAAGCAAAATTTATGGAATATTTTACTAAATATCTAGAATAATCAGAGTAGCGTAGCGGAAGCATGGAAGGTTTAAAATTCACAGGTTATTCGAGATTGAATGTTTAAAGGCAAATTTGAGATTTTTGCATAGTTGGGTAAAGAAATAGTGATTTTTGGCCAAATATGAATTAAGGCAGCATGAGTAGAATGGTATAAAGAGGCATGGATTCAGTTATGGTAATGTGATTTTCTTTGAGAAGTTGGCAGTTTAGAATGTAAACATAGATAAAGCGGAGTAGTGGTTGGTCGTGATGAGTAGATAATGGAACGACACCGAGGAATTTGAGAATTCAAGCAGGGTTTAGTAGGGCAGAATACCCAAAAGTAGCAGAGTAAAATGAAAGGGTTTTAAGCAAGTGAAGTGGCCCAGAAAAAAAAAAAATTGCAAACACAGCCGGAAAAATGTGGAAGTAGGTTGAGTCTAAGGTGATAAAGCGCTAACAGCGGGGTAGAATCGCCTATAGCTGAAGAGTACAGAAAAGGGCAGAATATGGCAATTGGGCAGCACAATTGTGAAATGAATTAAAGAGAAGGGAAAGCAGAACAAGAGCGGAAATGAGCCGATTCAGTTAACACAGATAATTTGAAAAGCAGATGCAGAGAAAGTGTATCCTACTTGTTCTGTATATGGCTTTATTCCTTTTTAGGTGATAGTCCAATTTACTGTGGTTTGTTTTGAATGTCAAGGACGACATTCCTTTTTAGGTGATAGTAATGTAACGTAGCACATTTCTCGGATCTTCGTGGATCCTTGCTTAGTGGTTGTTTGGATCCGTGTTTACTGGCTCTGGTGTGGTGCTTATGACCAATGTGGGGTCATTGAACCTTGATTGTGGTTACCATGCGTTGTGCGGGGCTTAATGGGCCGGCAATTTGGGTCCATAGCACCGGTTGGTTCACTAGTTGTGAACGCGACAGGGGTGTGTGTCGCGTTCTTAACGCGACAGCCCTGGTGGGTGCATTCTGCTTGCCGACCGAGAGCAATCTTCATCTGCATACGCGCCGTGTGCCGTGCGCTGAGCGACATGCTGACGTCGACCTTGCGAAGGCGACGCCCTACACCATCGCGTTCAGGTCATGACGGAGGGGTACGCCACGTTCTTAACCGCAAACAGTTCTTAACCCTGGTCAGCTAGACAGAGCTGGGCAAGCTCTGTTTGGCAAGGGGGAGGAGCTGCTGCGATGAATCTCGAGCGATTTGGCGAGTTGGGGTCATTTTCGGCGTGGTCTCACCGCGAGGACGTCGCATGGAGTGGGGGAGACGCCGTGCCGTGGTTGATTTGCGTGTTCTTTGCGAAGGTAGGGAGATCCCACCTGGTTTCATTGTGTGGATCGCGTATGATGCATGTTTGGACTATTTATCGCTTTATAAACAGTAGATATCATGCTAGGGAAATCATTAAAGCATGAAAAATGAGAATTAATCATGGTTTCTATGGCTTGTGGGGGTGATCCGGGGAGAGCATCCCGGATTACGGTTCCTGCCTATGAAGGCGATGGCGCCCCTTGTCGCGTTCGGGACACGACAGGCCGACCCGTCGCGTTCAACTTATGAACGCAACCTATCATGGTGTCACATTTTGAAGGCAACATTACCCCACATCGCGACCTCAATTGAGAGGTCCTGTGGTGCATGTTTTGAATAGTATGATTATCCGATTATCGGTATCTTATGTGCATGGCCAGTGCGAGTGATGCGTTGGCACCTATAATGCTCTATGAGCATGCTATCTATGGGATATATGGTGGACGTGCTGTTTACGTGATTGGCATATGGTTTACATGGTTTAGGTGTGTGTATAAGGTTAGTTTGTGATGGCTGGGCAGTAAGGTTTGTCCCGGTACTGTGTGTACCATCGAGGTCTGTGTCGTCTATCCTGGACACCCTCACTCCTGTGGTAGAGTTGTACGTCCGACTGAGGGAAAGACGACAGAGGGCAGCGACTTGTGAGAGTTTGTGTTTGGTCACTTGTAGTGCGCTCGCGGTTGGGGGTACGGACACCAGTATACGTACTAGGCCCTAGCTATTCCTGTGTTTCCAGTGTCTCACTTTAGGGAACTCGGGCCAGAGTCCCTAAAGGTGCCAGGCATGGACCTGCAGCTGTGTGGTCGACAGGTGTGGTGTTGGTTGGTCTCCACTGTTCTTTGGGTTTACTTGTGGTTGTGGAGCGGCAGTTGGACCTTTCGTCCGTGACTATGAGACTGAGAGGTAGTTCTTGTGTTGTGTTGTCCGGGTTGGATACTGGCATCATGAACCAATAGTTCGTTCCCATATGGTGGCGTCGTCCTTTCCGACTCGTGCTTTGCCACTAGTGATGGCTTGTGTGTGTGACAGGTTGGTTGAGGTTTTACTCGTTCTGGTGTGCCCTGGTGGTGGCACGATTCTGGTTGTGGTTCCATTGTGGTACCTCGTAGTAGTGGGTACCTGTGCCCTTTGTGGGTAGTTTTGTGTTGTGGTACTTTGTATTCCAGTCCTTTCAGGTGTTGAGGTGGACTTGTCTGCTGTGGAGGTCTGAGGAGTGACCTTCCACGTATTGTCTTTTTACTCATCTTAGGGTAAGCTTTCGATTATGTTTTGATATGAGGTAATGGTGTGAGGTGGATTGGCTAGCCGACGCCAGTCCTGTTACTCTTCATGGGTAGGTTGCTTGTGAAGCTTGTAGCTTCAACGACCAGTTGTTGTAATGGTTTGCCTGTGAGGCTTGTGGCCTAGGCAATACAGTTGTTTAGCGGACTAGTGGTGTTGTGCTAGTCCTGTTGTCCCTCTTCCTTTCCGGGATTGGTATTAGCTGATGTAATTGTGTTTAGTTGTTATTAATATACTTTGATGTGAGCATGATATGGTTTGGCTATCTGTGTTGCTAGTGAGACCCTCTACGGTTGAGGTTCTTTAGTTTCATGTGTTGTTGTTTTGGGTGGTCCCTACTGAGCCTGTGACTAGTTGAGGCTCCCTCCCCTACAGTTCTTTTCAGGGCTTGCCGTTTGTGTGGCTTCGGAGGCGTTGTGGCAGACTTGTACCACCAGCAGTAGAGTTAGTTGTGTTGTGTGAGCTTTTGCTCCCTCGGGGTATGCCAGGTGGTTGTACTCTTTTAATTAGACATGTAATAATGTATTGGGACAGTTGTAAATTGTTATAAATAGGTATGAGAACATGTACTTTCTTGTGCCTTATACTGTTGTGGTTGTCTTTTATATTCTTACTGGATACGTGTACGAGCTATCCCTTGTGAGACTTCGGTCCGTTCGCGGGAGACGGATCTAGATATGGAGCCTTATTGGGCATTAATATCCAGGGCCGTCACATTAAATGTTTGCAGGTTTACAGTAATCACCCGTCACCAACGTTAGACACCCCAAACATCTGCCTTGAAAATCTAATATGCATGTGAGGCACTACATCTTCTCTGCTTGTTCGCACTTTCATAGAATCAACTAGTCGGCATTTTGACCCCTGGATGGCGAGATTCAGTAGTTACCGATGTCTGTTGCAAGGTGGGAAACCCTGAGCTCTTGACATCAAGACCATTAATGTCATGATAATCTTGACGTCAATGGATGTTGACGCCAATGTTGAGTTATGGTTATGTGAATAACCATGATCATTGTTTTAATGATGATTGGTTTGATTAGATGATGATTGATTTGATTTGTTTTGATCCTAGCATAAATCATAATATCATTTGGCTGCTGATGAACTTAAGTGCTCTCTTGCTGCAATTCATTTGATTCATGCTTACAGTTCATAGATTGACTGGTCACATTGAAATCTTGCATATATGAACATCAGATGTTCACTTTTGGTCGTAGTCAGCCGAAGCACAGACATCGGATGTATAGCTTTGGTCGCAGTCAGTCGAAGCAGAATTTAGTCATATACGAAGCTGGACTTCGGATATAACGAAGTGGAACTTCATCATATACGAAGCTAAGCTTTAGATATGATGAAGTCACTTCGACTGATTAAAACTAAATTCTTCACTGACTTCGGAAGTACTCAATTTCTCTTTGTCAGACGAAGTGTAACTTCGTCATATACGAAGCTAGACTTCGGATATGATGAAGTGGAACTTCGTCATATACGAAGCTAAGCTTCGGATATGACAAAGTCACTTCGACCGATGAAGACCATTTTGACATTGTGACTTCTGATGTTCATGTTTAAACTCTGTCAATCGAAGCTTGGCTCTTCATACATTCACGTTGTATTTCTGTCATCCAAAGCACCTTGACTTCGGATGTCACGATTTACACTTGGTCAGTCGAAGTGCTGAAACTTCTTATATTCTTGCTTTAATTTGACAGTCGATCACACATCGATTACTTCATGTTAGTTCATGTTAGACATCGATTACTTCAAGTTTAAACATCGACTGTCTACACATCGATTACCTCTTGGTAGACATTGATTAGTTCATGTTTAAACATCAACTGTCTAAACATAGATTTCTTTATTAATAAACTTAACATTGATTAACTCTTTCTCTTGAATTACTAAAGATGTCATATGTGCAAGATGTCATGTGATTGTCACGTGTCTTACTTGGGGTACACAAAATCCTAGGTATGAGGTTTGAACATCTTGATATAAATACGCCCTTGTGCTTTGTGACATGTGAGTCTAGGAGCAGCGGCAAAATAGAGGTGTGTGGAAAGGAGCGGGAAAATGTAGAGCCCAGAAAGAGGAGCAGAGCAGCGCTGCTAAGAAGAAGAAGAAGAAGAAGGAGAAGAAGATAAGAAGCTCGTGAATCCTTTGTTCTTCTTCCTGATATGGAGATCCAATCTTAGAGGAGAAGTGTCTAGATCTTCAAACTTCAATGAAGTCCAGTTGTTCTCTAATAGTGGAGAACACAAGAAAAGGTTCTTCATATGTGTGTGTGTTTCTGAGAGTTGATTGATTTGCACAAGCGTTCTGTGCAGATTAATCTCTATCAGAGAGTGTGTCTGACCGTGTGTGTGTGCCTTCAGTGGTTTGCTCAAGTGTGTGGACTGAGGCGTTGTGCTCTTAAGTGTGTGTGTGTTGTATCTCTTTTACGAGATAATGTGTGGTTTAATCCTCACAGTGGTGAGGGGTGGATGTAGGAATCACTTATTATGATCTCTGAACCACCTTAAAAATATCTGTGCATTATGGTTTGTTTAATTGTCTTTTCGGTAGATGTATGCATAGGGATCGCTCACACACTATTTTCTAATTGTCTCACACATCAACTGCGCACCCACACATCATATCAGTATGATGTTTTACTGAATTTGTGTTACAATCTGGAGTAATTTTTAAATTACTCAAGCTTCCACTGTGATTGGTGTGAGATCTATTCAACCCCCCTTCTAGATCAATTCACCCTGCTCATACGATCCTACAATTGGTATTAGAGTGGGTTAATATATGATTCTGATCTAGTTTGATTGCTTCTATTTGATCTGTGTGCTCTATTTGTGTGAATTGTCTGCTTACTCATTCACTGTCTCTTACTTGACCTATGGATTCTCGTGGTTTTGTAGCTGAGGGTCATTCTATCAATAGACCACCATATTTTGATAGATCTGATTACTCTTATAGGAAAAATCGCATGCAAGTTTTTCTTAGAGCCCAGAATTATGAAATCTAGAAGATTGTTGAAAAAGGCTCTTATGAAATCACTGGTGATGAGGATACATGGACCAGAGAGCAAATAAGAAGGGCTACATTAAATTTTAGTGTTATGAACATGCTTCAACGTGCAATTCATCCCAAATAATATGCTAGAGTATCCATGTGCTCATCTGTAAAGGAAATGTGGGACAAACTTCAGTTGATGTATGAGGGAACATCACAAGTTAAAGAAACTAAGGCCAATTTGTTGATTTCTGATTATGAAATGTTTACCATGAAGTCTGATGAATCATTATCTGAAATGTTTGCTAGGTTCAAGATAATTGTCAATGGACTGAAAGGATTACACTGATGCTGAGCTGGTAAGAAAAATCCTTTGATCCTTATCTCATGCATGTCAAACTAAGGCAACTGTCATTGAGGATTCTAAGGACTTATCAAAAATTTCTCTGGATGAGCTCATAGGATCACTGATGACTTATGAAATAAATTTGAAAAGAATTGAAGAACATATGCTAAAAGCCAAACCAATTGCTCTCCAAGCCTCCACAAGTGGAAAAGAAAAAGAAAAAGAGATTAATGTTTCTGAATCGTCTGAATCTGATGAGGATGAAATTGCCGTCATCACCAGACAACTCATAAAATTTTTGACATCAAGAATTGGCAAACACCATGGAAAACACAACAAATACATTGGCAAGAAACAATTTCCATCTTCATCTTCGCATTTGAACAGAAATGAAATGAAAATTGAAAATCTAATTTTGTGTTAAAGGTGCAATAAGCCAGGACACATGAAAGGTGAGTGTCCTGAATTCAAAAGAGACATGAGCAAGAAGTATAGGAAGAGTATCAAGACAAAGAATCTAAAAGCAATGCTAGCAACCTTGTAACGCCCCAACGCGGAATATCGGAGCGATAATACAATTAAATAAATAGTATTGAGCGAGAAATAGACATCAAACCATTGCACAAATTAGAATAATACCAAATGAACCATCTTATTGATAATTCCATTGATTCTATTACATTCACTAATTTAGAGCCAAAACTATGGGCCCAGAGTACTTTATTTAAAACAAAGCATACTAAACTATCTAACTAACTACTAAAAGCTTTGGTTGACAAAACGTAGGGTCACTCCTGTACTTGCTCATTCCTTTCCTCGTTCGTGTGGTAGTCCCTATCAGACTCACCTAAAACACATGTAACAAATAGCGCAAGATAAGGGATAATCGCTCAGTAGGACTTAATATCTCATGTAAACAGGCATGCTTTAAGTGATTAATGTCTTGTAAAGTAAGATAACTAGAGAGAGCGATCAAGTATAGTCACGAGAGTAATGTCACATGATGGCAAGAGAATGATAATACTGCCACATGAAAATAGCACAACAAGCATGATAACGGATTGTCCATATAACGAGATAGCATGTATGGTAGCACAAAGGTGCACTAGTCGTGATAACAGGTTTGGTCGATCATCTTGTCAACCAAGAGAATACAATATTTTGATTGATTGATTGTCATAGATTAAATCTTGATAGTCATGCGTTGGATGCATGCCGAACACCCTGATCATTGAACCCCCATGAGTTAAAGCCTTTCGGGTGCACCTCCCAGGACCAGATCGGGCCCTTTATAATGTTGCCTGGCATTGATCATGTTTTTATCTTACACAATCAAACGATGGCCAAATAGAGTACCAAAAATAGATGAGAGTAATTGATGAAAAGATGAGAGTATAGAGAGAACGTGAATAGACGAGAGTGTAAAGAGTGTAGATGAGAACTAGGGTCATAATCGTAAATCGTCGTTAAATAGGCGATAGTAAAAGTTGCACAACACACGATCGTGTGTCGGCAGTCCAAGAGATGTCACCACCACCCAATAGCCGTGTTACGAACACAGGCCAGAGGTCCGGTGTGATCTCAAGGTAAGAGTGAACAAACTAAGGCCGTTGGATCATGTTGATCCCTAGGGGTAAAATAGGTATTGAGGGTACAACCTACTCATCGGCAATGGACATCCGCCAAAGCCAAGAAGTCTTACGGAGGCCTTGACAAGGAGTTCCTGGTCTAGTCAGGAGTATTCCCAACAGAGTGGTCGTCCAAGCCAATATATAAGGGTGTATAGTAACGGTTGTCCGTCATGCCTCGAGTGCTCGAAGGCAGAGGGACACGATAGCGGTATTCAAAACAAGCGAATAAAATGAAGACAAGTTTATTTAAAATAAATAGGGAATTTATATGAATAATTACACTTAATTACCAAATATATTATTGAGTAATTTTGGTAAGGTTTAATGGCAAAGATTCATGTTTAGTGTGTGCATGTGTAAGAGAATCAAATTAGCAAGAGATAATTGTGCACACATCTTTTAATTACTCAAAATCATGTGAATAATACCCATTATATATTAACAGGTCATTACTGTTCATAACAATACATTTTAGGGGTTAAATAATGATTATAGGACAAGATTAACATGATTTGCATAGAAATTAGGGTTTCTAGAAGCAACAGTCAGGTCACGACGTCGGCTGGTGTCGCGTTCAGGTCGTGACAGGGTTTGTCGACGCATTCTTGATCTAGCCGAGACGCCGACGCGACGACGAGGTGCTCATCGCGATGTGTCGGGGCAACGCGATTAGGTCAGGCTGCCAAGACGAGGAGATTGCAACGCAGGTTACTGTCGCGTTAAGGATGCAACATGGGTCCTTGTCACGACCTGGTTGAGAACGCGACCTATCGGGTCATCGTGTTCTCAGAACCCCGGCTCGAGCTCTGACAGATGGCACAGGTTCCCTTGGCTGCTGTCCATGCAGTCAAGGCTTGACCCAGTGCTCTTCAAAAATCAATAACAAATCGTATAAACAACGAAAAATCACAAAATTAGTTTAAATGAAACTAGACTTGTAGGGGTATTCATAGTAAGAAGTAATTAGACTTCTAAAAAGGTATTCTCATGCTATTAGTAAGTTCTTCACGATGAACTTAAAATCTAACACATCGATGGAAAACAATCAAATTCAAATAGGGTACGTGATAGAAATTGGGGAAAAAGGTGTCATTGGGTTCCTGACATCTAGTAGCATGTATAGTAAAGGTTTCATGATACAAAATCAAGCATGGATATGGATTTAAGGTAAACAAGTCAATTCGGATACATGTTCATGACAGAACTTTGAACATGACATACTCATGAATGACATGATGATAATTGGGGAAAACTGGGGGCTTTTCAAGATGGTAGCATGGTCTACCTATGGTCAAAGTTAATTCATTTTTGCTTGAGAGATTGCCTACCTTTTCTCGCTTTGAAATACTAGGGTTGAATGAGAAGACCGTGAAAAAGCTCCTTGTTCCTAGCCTCCTCCTTCCTGATTCCCTCATCCAAAGCCTTCTCTTCCTCGTCCTCCAAGCTCTAGAAATGGTCTAGGGTTGGCTAGGCACGAAATGAGAGAGTATTTGTATGTTATAGGTCTCCTACTCTCATAAAACTCTCCTCTCTCATCCAACTCCGATTTCCCATAATTATCTCCCTTTTCCTAGCTTTTATCTATCTATTTAACATAGGGTGGGCTCTAGATCTGTGGGCAAAGGGTTAGGATAGGCTTAGGACTCTTTTTAGGATAATTATGAGTCATTTTAGTCATTATCTTGCCCCTTTTTAATTTATTAATAAATTAGTCATGAAATTTAGCTTAATTATCTCTAATCCAACTTGGGCTCTTCGCTTTTGGGCCCATTAATTCATGTATGGACCATATTGGGTAATCCATCACTTATTTAACTTAAATGGGTTTAATTTAATCCCATTTTATTCTAATTTAAATTTATTTATCGAATTTAAAATTTTAAGTTGCTACATCCTCCCTCTCTTAAAAGAATTTGGTCACCAAATTCATATAATTGTAAGAGGAAGAATGACTTACCGAATAGGTTCGGATAATTCCGTCTCATTGTCGCTTCGGGTTTCCATGTGGCTCTTCGACTCCATGATTATTCCAGAGTATCTTTACCACGGATATGGGCCGATTCCACAGTTGTTGTATCTTCTTGTCCAGAATTCTGACTGGTTTTATGACGGCCCTAGATATTTATGCCCAATAAGGCTCCATATCCAAGTCCGCCTCTCGCGAACGGACCGAAGTATTGCAAGGGATAGCTCGTACACATGTTCAGTAGGAATATAAAAGACAACCACAATAGTATAAGACACAAGAAAGTACATGTGCTCATATCTGTATATAACAATTTACAGCTGTCCCAATACATTATTACGTGTCCAATAAAAGAGTACAATTACCTGGGGCATACCTCGAGGGAGCACAAGCTCACACAACATGACTAACTCTACTGCTAGTGGTACAAGTCTGCCACAACACCTCCACAAGCTACACAAACAGCAAGCCCTGAAAAGAACTGTAGGGGAGTGAGCCTCAACATGTCACAGGCTCAGTAGGGACCACCCAAAAACAACACACAAAACCTAAGAGACCTCAACCCCAAGAGGGTCTCACTGGCAACACCATTAGCCAAACCATATTATGCTCACAACAAAACATAATAAATAATAGCTAAACAATATATCTCACTAGCTAGCACAAATCTCGGAAGATAAAAGAGACAGCAGGACTAGCACAGCACTACTAGTCCACTCAACAACTGAAACGCCTAGGCCATAAGCCTCACAGGCAAATCACTACAACAACTGGTCGCCTAAGCTACAAGCTTCACAGGCAACCTACCCACGAAGGGTAACAGGAATGGCATTAACTAGCCAATTCACCTCACACCAAAACATAATTGGAGGTTTACCCGAAGACGAGTAAAAACACAACACGTGGAAGGTCACTCCATAGACCTCCACAGAACACTAGTCCACCTCTACATCTGAAGGGACTGGTACACAACGCACCACAACACAAAGCTACCCATGAAGGGTAAAGGTACCTACTGCCACGAGGTACCACCACAGAACCACAACCACAACCACAACCAAAACCGTGCCACCACCAGGGTGCACCATAATGGGTCAAACCTCAACCAACCAGACACACACACAAGCCACCACTAATGGCAAAGCACGAGTCGGAAAGAACAACGCCACCACACGGGAACGGACTACTGGTTCATGATGCCAGTATCCAACTCGAACAACACAACACAAGAACTACCTCTCAGTCTCATAGCCACGGACTACTTAGTCCAGCTACCGCTCCACAAACACACAAAGTAAGTCAACCAACTGTGGAGACCAACCAACGCCACACCTACAGGTCACACACCCTGCAGGTCCATTCTTGACACCTTTAGGGGCTCTGGCCTGAGCTCCCTAAAGTGAGGCATTGGAAACACAGGACTAGCTGGGGACCAGTATATCTACTGGTGTCCGTACCCCCAACTACGAGTGCGCTACAAGCGACCAAAAACAAACTCTCACAAGTCGCTGCCCTACTGTCGTCTTTCCCTCAACCGGACGTACAACTCAAACACAGGAGTGAGGGGTGTCCAAGGAAGACGACACAAACCTCTGTGGTACACACCGTACCGGGACACGCCCTGAGCACAACAAACACATGTGCCTGGCTCACACAAAACCTGGGGTACCTGACTGAAGAGGCATTCCGGAATAGGCGCCGGACCACCAAACTCAGCTAGCACGTAAACCATGATACATACTTACGCGACATTCATATGTAAACCACTATGTAAACAAGTGTCAGGTTTAGCTTGTCATCGGTCACAATGTGACCTCTAAGCTAACCTACTCAGACACATACAAGAACCTCATTAGCCAATAATGACCTGGCCTATCATTGGTCATCTCATGACCTCCATAGCCATATTAAACACAATATATAATAACCACACACTAGCCTTTAACCCTACACATACTTTACCAGTTAAACCATCTTAACTAACTTATAAAAGACATCAAAGGACCGGGGCCAGGTTCACACTGGAACCTCACTGTCCAACCACTACTAATTAACCACTGAGGTTAAATCACAACGAACACAAGCGACGTACTATTCGCCATGCACACACAAACCACATGTGTAGCATTCAAACCACATGAGCAACACGCTCCTCGAGCGCTACAGGTGCCAAAGTACCACTTACCAATGCCATACACAACACATAACGATAATTCGATAATGATATAACTATACACAAACATATAGCCCTCGGGACCCTTAACGCGACAGGGTCTTTGGTCGCCTTCAGAATGTGGCCCTTCGATATGTCGCGTTCAGAAGCAGAACGTGGCGGGTCGGCCTGTCGTGTTCAGAACGTGACAGCAGGTGTTGCCCTGCTAGCAAGCCCAGAGTGGGGGGGGGGGGGGGGCGGTGAATGGGATTCTTAAATTTCGAATAGCGTTAAAACCTGTCAACAAAACGTTCAACACAAAAAACTACGTTCGATTGTTAGTGTTAGAAATAAAGAAGACAACGAACACAAGCATGCAATCACACAACACATGAATTTTTATACTGGTTCGGACCTCCTATCACAAGGAGTCCTACGTCCAGTCCCCGAGCAACAACTCAGGATTCCACTACCCAAGGGTACAGTCCCCCTCAAGGACAATTACATATCCAGCCGCAGTAGGCCTTCTCTTCACAGCCCGAAGAGGTATACAACACCCTGATACACAGGTCTTCCTTCAACACGAAGGGAATACACACCACCTGCTTCCAACAGGTCTTCTCTTCACAACCTGAAGAGGAACTTCACCACAAGAGTGAATAAAGGAAAAATGCCCCTAGACCAAGCTTACAACAAATGCTCGATCTGAGGCGGTGACTGAGAGAGAAAGATCTACAATCAGAAAAATCTCTCAGAACACACTAGCTCTCCAATTGCTAGAAACAATGAAAAACGGAGAGCAAGAGCTATAGCAAGCTAGGGAGTGAAGCTTAGGGCTCTTCTTTCTGATGCTCACAGGTTGTAAGTTGAAAGTTCAAAAGTTCAAAAGGTTGTTGTTTACGGAGTCATCAGTCTTCTACATATCTCCTTCTCTTTGAAAAATATTTCTGTTGAAGTGTCCGTTGTCTCTAGGTTGGATGCTTGTTAGACTGCATGGTTCGTCGAGTACAACAGGTGTGCTTGCAGTCATTTAATGCTTTACGCTCCATGCACACAAGGAGAAGATCCATCTTGATATCCTTCAGCTTCTATTTTGTCCAACGTTGTATGACATGGTACTGTAGACTTGCACACATTAAATGTCAAGGCATAGATAGCTATGCTGTCTCTTGCTGTTAGTCAACATTAGAATTCATGTAGTAAGACTATTCACCAAAATAGAAATGTCATTCTGCTTTCTGAAAAGTGTTTCTTATAGAAATATAAGAATAGAAGAAATCCAGATATGCATCGTGCAGTGAAATGAATAGTCACATTAAATGCATGGATATTTGAGAAACACGCGGGAAGACTTTGACTTTCATGATATTTGAAAATATGTATGAAGTCATGTAGTCGTTGTGATAATAAAATAGTTGTTCAACTTATGAAATCGTTGTGTGAACAAGCAAGTTGGTGTTTATGTAAATCATTATTCATCCATAAACAAATCGATGTGAATACAAGTCGTTATACAAATATAAGCAAGTTGTTATAAGCAAATCGTTGTGAGCAAATAGTTGTTTCACACATAAGCAAATCGTTGCAGATATCGAATCGTTGTTTTACTTATCAAATCGATGTAGTGATCAAATCATTGTTTGCTTTATCGAATCGTTACACTGACCAAGTCATTATTGTGACTTATCGAATCGTTACAGCAACCAAATCGTTGTGTAACTCATCAAGTCGTTACAGCGACCAAATCGTTATGTAACTTGTCGAATCGTTGTGGTGACCAAGTCGATGTGAAGCTTATTAAATCGTTACGGCGACCAAGTTGATGTGAGACTTATCAAATCGTTATGGCGACCAAGTGGTTATGTAACTTATCAAATCGATGTGAAAGAAAATCGTTGTGTGACTAAATTGTTGTTTTTACTTAACAAATCATTGTGAGAGCAAATCGTTGTTCTCACTTAACAAATCATTGTGAGACCAAATCGTTGTTCTCACTTAACAAATCATTGTGAGAGCAAATCGTTGTTCTTACTTAACAAATTGTTGTGAGAGCAAATCGTTGTTCTCACTTAACAAATCGTTGTGAGAGCAAATCGTTGTTCTCACTTAACAAATCATTGTGAGAGCAAATCGTTATAAAACTGAAATCGATATGATATTTATGAAATCGTTATGCTCTGAAATGACTTATAAAATCGTTATGCTATACAATCGTTAACACAACTTATGAAATCCTTGTGAGACTGAAATCGTTATGATTCTAATGAAATCGATATGAAACTTAGGAAGTCGATGTGTACTTAGAAAAATTACATGCTCTAAACTTTAAATGCTATAGTGTAAAAATACTTACAGGTTTTGCTTGATTTTGCCTGATTTATTTCCTGTGACTAAGCTTCAGGAGAACTTGTTAGACAATAGTTTATTAAAATTTTATTGATCACCAAAATAGACATATAATAAATGAAATTATATGGGGATGAACTGATCATCAATTTCTCCTTTTTTGCTGATGACAAAACATAACATGAGCATAGAAAGTTCTGAAATAATCTAAGTAAATTTGCAGAATAAATTCAAGAAATGTATTTCAGAATAGTTATTTTTCTCCCCCTTTTTGTCATTAAGAAAAAGGATAACACAATGAGACAAAGAAAGAAGAAAGATAAATGGGAGCAAAGGAAATCATTTGTATTACTCCTTGGGAGGTACAGGAAGGTAGAAGGTAGGAGACAAAAGAGAGGCATGGCGGGTTATGGTTGGCCAAGCCTTGCATTCCTGCTCTTCAAAATAACTTTGAAAGGAACCATAGACAATGGAGTAGGAATGTCCCATAACAGGAGCCATCCTCTTGATGTGCAACTGCCTCTGAACTTCGATAAAAGTGCCATATTCATTGCTGCCAAAAGAAGATTTATAAAAAGTAGAGGTGCCAAAACTGGCATGCTGAAGGAACTTATCTATGGTCATGGGGTAGAATATTTGGTGCTACTTCAGTTCCTTTTGCATAGCCATATACACCTTATATCTCTCAACCCATGATTCATAGGGGTCTCGAACAAGATGAATTGAGTTCAGGTCTAAGAATTCTACAGCAAACAGAGGAGGTTGACTTGAGCTGGCCTGAGAGACATTGAGAGCAGTGAGCTGCTGAGCAGTGAGGGGGTAAAGCTGTTCCCATTCTGATGGAGACAAGCACTCACATACAGACAAGAGAGGGGCAAGAACATCTGATTTGATGTGGCCCTGATGATATTCTCTGAAGACAAATCTGTGAAAGGAGAGGGAACCGCCTTTCTGCACTGAAATTTTGCCCATTACCCTTGCAAATCTTTCAAAAATCATAGTGCCTACAACATATTCCATGACTAGGGAGTGGAGTGGAGGCAGGAATACGACATCTGGGATCTCCAAGGTGGCAAAGTCGACCTGGATGGAGGAGGTATGAGCATTACCTGAACCAAGAGCAGAAAGAGCTTGCCGAAATTGGCCAAGCTGGACTTCAGGTAGATTATTAAGATAGCAGTAGTCAGTGAACATCTGGAAATGACGGATAAGCTTGATTTCTTTCTGAACAAAGGGCCCCCAAGTATCCTTGTGATGGATCTGGAACCACTCAGAGAGAGTCAAAGGATGATCTCGGGGTGGGTATTTGGCAGCTTGAGCTTGAAGCAATTTACTGTAAAGAGACTTATGCCCCTGAGCCCACTGTTCTTCAGTTTTGGCTTCAGTTATGGTAAATTTTTTTGACTGTTCAGCCTTGAATAAGGAAGAAAAAGGAAGAATGATATTGAGATGTTCGGTGAGATTTAGATAAGGAAGTCCAAAAATTGTAGCAAATGTGCATTTCTGGAGATATTCACAGTAAAGGGGCCTTCTTCGATTTTCAACTGTGAGAGAAAACCAAAGAGGTGGAAAGAGAGGTTCAGAAGAGATGTCACGGTTGGAGGAAAATTTTCTTTTCTTAGGAGCAGGGCTGGAAGAGCCTGTGTCACGTCCCGATAATTACGCAGCAGATATAAATTAATTATTTGGAAATAATTCGAGATGATAACCTGAGACGTGAACAGTCGGCAAATAAGCCTCTAGCTAGCACGCGCTAGATGTATAACAACATACATCATCATAGGGCCCAAATATTGAACTCAACTAATCTTTTATTCAAATCTCAACTCATTGTATTCCAAATGGTAACACTCAAAATAAACTAACTATAGATAGACTCATAATTGGAACGCTCATCACTCGGACGCATTCCCATCCTCGACTTGCTCTTCCTCTTGAACTTCATAGTCACCTAGATTGGGTAAAAGTAGGGGATGAGCAAACTAGCCCAGTAGGATTTATATCTCAATGTGCGGGTAATGATATAAGTAATTACAATTAGAACTAGGTAAGCACGATGAATGATATGCAAGTACGAATAAAACTCGTTAAAACATGTTACATGAACAAGCTAGATAGAGTGATCATGATAGAACACGATTTGAACAGGATGACAAGATAGAATCTAGTAATAGATCACTTTGTACAAGCACGCAAGAATTCACTTGATGTCAAGAACGCAAGGTATCACTAATTGCATTAAATGCAAGATGGCCATATCACGCAAGCAAGCACGCACGAGCACGATCATATAACACTAATCAGGCACGTAGACACCAATGTACACCAAGAAAAGATCCATCAAGAATGTACACCAGGACACATGTATGTGGTTATTGTATCTATCATTCAACACGACACGCACGACTCCCAACGCAGATGCAACGCCAGTAATCATTATACCCCATGGTTAACAGTATATTTATGACTCTCCGTCATTGGGGCTAGACTGGAGCCCTTGGACACTTGCCGTGCCCGGTCAACATCTCACTTAAATTTTAAATGTAGATACCACAGTCATTATAATGGCCAATGAGAGTTTCAATAAGTAAGCATGTGTAATGTCATGTTCATGATGATGATGAGAACTAGTAATAAGTAATTGAACATGATTTCATGATAACAATGGTCAAGAGATAAATTCGGCAGCATAACAGTACAATTTATAATTTAGTTTAATCTTACATTAACGACTTTAGTCTAGATTGTAATTCACACTCACGAGAACAAGACGAGAGAGGAAGTGCACGCTATCTCTAGGGAACTTCAATGGTACCACCAACTCGTCGGCCATATGGGAATCCATGGTCAGAGGAGATTTACGGAGGCCTTAGAGAAAAGGTCACTAGTCTACCGATTCAGAATGACCGGTAGAGAGTTTCCAAATCCCCAAGAAAGGGCTGCCTAGATGTGCAAGTGTGTAGTGATGTACACGTCTCAATTCTCAATCCATCGGTCTCAAACTTGTGGAAAACACTTAACAGGATGGCATGCGATGACAATGCATTTAACTACACATGGGTTTGCAACATTTAAAGATAATAATTATCATTTAATCAAGCTAGAACGGTAACAAGAGTCAATCACAAGTTTCATGAATGATCATATCATTAAGAAAGCAATTAGAATAATATTCATGTAATTAAGGCTTTTTAAATGGGTTAAACACTTTTAAGCCAATAAATAGACATCATGTAATGATCAGACCCAGGACATACAATTTACACATTAAAATCACGTTAAACAGACCTTGGGTATAGCGGTAAAATTCACACACGAAATAAGTGGGGTTTCATGCGAAAAACTGAGGTCGCGATGGGTGCATATGAAGAAGGCGACAGGGTGGTCAGACTCGAAGGTCAGGTCGCGATGGATCCCCATAAGGGTTGCGACGGGTCAGGAACAGAACGCGACACTGGGATGTGAAGAACGCGACGGGGCAGTCAGATCAGGCAGCAAGGTAGCGACGGAGCGCTTCGTCGCATTCAGAACGCGACGGGGTATGCTGTCGCGACAAGACCACAGAACGCGGCCTATCGGGCCATCGCGTTCACAGGGTCTGCGCCTGAATCTGGCAAAGATAGGACATGTTCTTGGATTGCGGTCTAGAATAGCCTGATATTGACACAGGGTGCTTCAAAAATAGAGAACAAATTGTACAGTGTATGAAAATAACGAAACCAGTTTTAAACTAATCTAGACATGTGAGGGTGCTTCCAGTAAATCGGAATTAGAACACCATGAGGGTTTCGATAGGCTTTAATCAAGTCAAACACAATGTAACACCAAGTGTAACCTGAAAAACGTAGTTTCATGCAGTAACCCTCTTACCATGCTTATAACTCTCTAACTAATGATATTTAAACAAAACGTTCAACATAAAACATGACAAGGACAACTAGTAGAAAAACTTTCATGTTGTGTGTTTGCTCTAATTCGGTCTCGAATCACATGCTACATATAAAGAACGGGAAAAGCCCTAACAATGCGCGACTTGGGGAAAATGCTTATAGTTCAAAATCTACTCATTGAAAATTCGATGAAACCAGTGGAAAATGAAAGTCAACTTGATTCTCTACACATTGGTATAGGATATGTTAAGGTTTGGCCCGTGAAAACCTACCTTTTGGGTTGAAGAAGTCCCATTCTTCCAGAAAACCCGTGTTCAGACCACTCGCAGGAGAACGCTTAATACTTTGTGTATACTGCATGAAGTTTAGGCATTCCACTTGGGTTAGGACGTAGACTTGACCCTCTTTCCAGGGGTATAAGCCTTGCAAGGTTGGTTTAGGTTTTGCCTACCTTTGATCGACTTCAAGTGGACAGTTTGTGCAGGTCGCAGAAGACGAACGGGGGAAGAAGATATCCTTCTTGTGGTCGATCCACAGCTCCCCAGCCCCCAAGAGCTCCTCCACACGACCCCAGCAAGTTGTAAACTCGTCCCTAGGATTTGGGTGAAGAGTATTTAAGTAACCAAGGTATTTAGGAGTCCTATTGTAACTAGGAAAGAAGGGTTGCGGGATTGGCTTGTGTCTTTCCAAAATTTGAAGATCTCTCCCTCCATTAGAGAGTCTTGGCCATCAAGCAACCTGTATGGGTGGGTAGGCATGAATTTGGGTTGCCAAGAGTGTAAGATGTCTTCCCAATTCAACTCTAATTGCCTCTTTTTAATTTCAGATTATTTAAGCTACGAATTTCCATGCATTTCCTAGCTTCATTTGATTTTTGGGTCATATGTGGTCCATTGGCCCAATTAAGATATTGGGTCATTAATATATAATGTCGGGAGTTTCTCCAACACTTTTATTAAATTTTTGGTTGCGTCGTATTTTCGTGTTAACGTTTTTCCGACTTGTTTCCTAATTTGGATAATTGGTCACAATAACTATTAAACCTAGTCCCAATTATTTTTATTGACCCAAATTTCTTGATGGGTCATTAGAAGATATTATTTGAAGCCCATATATGATTTTTATTTAATTTTCTGACTCATCCAAGTACGTGTGATAATGATTTTTCGACTTATTCATGAATTACGATAATAAGTCGTGAAACACTTTAAACTTGGCTAATCTGATTTTTCTTGGCCTGAATTCTTTGTGAAACTTTTAGTAAAAATGTTGGGGTTGATTTATATTTTTACGGATTTTTTCGATGTGTTTTAGCTCATACGATAATGATACGTATGTTTAAATACTCTGATATTATGGAAATTATTTATTTCCATTTATTTTGAATTTTTATGTAATTAAAATTTCCGGGGTGCTACACCCTCCCCCACTTAAGAGAATTTGGTCCCCAAATTCATGTATAGAAAGTTATTGTACGAGTGAGGTGTACTTGTGAATAGCTCCGGGTATCTTTTGCGCATTGCTTCCTCGGTTTCCCACGTGTCGTCTTCATCCATGCGTTGATTCCATCTAACCCTTACTAGTTGGATGATCTTGTTCCTTAATTGGCGCAGTTCCGGTCCACGATCTTAATTGGCTTCTCTTGATACGTTCCGTCTTTGTTGAATTTCAGGAGCTCATATTCTATGACTTGCCACAGATCCTGTACATACTTTTTCAACATGGATATGTGGAACACATCGTGTATTCCATCCATTTGTGGTGGTAAAGCGAGACGATATGCCACCTCGCCGATTCTTTCAAGGATTTCGAAAGGCCCGACAAACCTTGGTGATAACTTGCCTTTAATGCCAAAACGCCTGATTCCACGGCCTGGAGACACTTTTAAGAATACATGTTCCCCAACCTGAAACTCCAGGTCTCTTCTTCTATTATCTGCATATGCCTTTTGTCTTTGCTGTGCCAGTGCCATTCTTTCTTTTATAAGCTTTACCTTCTCTGTGGTTTCCCTTATCATCTCTGGTCCTAGCATTTGTTTTTCACCAACTTCATACCAGCATATTGGAGATCGGCAACTCCTGCCATAGAGTGCTTCAAATGGTGCCATTTGAATGCTAGCTTGATAGCTATTATTGTAGGCGAACTCCACAAGAGGTAAGTGTTCGTGCCATCTACCTCCAAAATCTAGGACACATGTTCTAAGCATATCTTCAATTACCTAGTTGGTTCTCTCCGTCTGACCATCTATCTGTGGATGGAAAGTCATGCTAAAGTTTAGTTTAGATCCCAAGGAGTAGTGCAGTCCTTTCCAAAAGTGGGATGTAAACCTAGGGTCTCTATTAGATACGATAGACACCGGTACTCCATGTAATCTGACTATTTCCTTCACATATAATGCAGCCAGAACATCTACTGACCACTTATTCTTCACTGGTAAGAAGTGAGCCGACTTAGTTAAGCGGTCGACAATAACCCAGATACCATCGAATCCACCTCTAGATTTGGGTAGTCCGAAAATAAAGTCCATCTCTATACCTTCCCATTTCCATACCGAGATTTCTAGGGGTTTGAGTTTACCTGCAGGTCGCAAGTGTTCTGCCTTGACCCTTTGACATGTTAAGCATCGGGCGACATATTCCGCTACCTCTCTCTTCATATTAGGCAACCAAAAGCTTCTTTTCAAATCTTGATACATTTTGGTAGTTCCAGGATGAATGGTATACCTGGTCTTGTGAGCCTCATCCACGATCATTTTCTTTGTCTCCGCATGGTTGGGTACACAGACTCGATCCCGAAACAATAGTCTTCCATCTTCAGTTAATGAGAAATCCGGCCTTTGATCTAGATTAGCCTTAATCTCCACAAGTACAGGGTCATTATCTTGGAGTGTTGTGATGTCCTCCAATAGTGTAGGTTGTGCTCTAACACTGGCAACAAGGCATCCCTTCTCTTGATGTCAGCATCAATATTTAACTTGGTGAAGTCCTCTAATAACTTCCATTCATCCACCATTAAACTTGACAATGTGATCATTGGCTTTCTACTTAGAGCATCCGCCACAGCATTTGCTTTTCCTAGATGGTATTGGATCATGAAGTCGAAGTCTTTGAGATACTCCAACCACCTCCGCTGTCTCATATTCAAGTCCCGCTGAGAAAACAGATACTTCAAGCTTTTATGGTCCGAAAACACAATGAATTTCTCACCATATAGATAATGACGCCATATCTTCAAGGCGAAGACTATAGCAGCTAGCTCCAGATCATGTACAGGATAATTGTCCGCGTGCTTCTTCAATTGTCTGGGCGCATAGCATATAACTTTCCCATTTTGCATCAGCACACAGCCTAAGCTGATCCCGGATGCATCGGTGTATACTTCAAAACTACCCCCAGCAATTGGCAGTGTTAGTACGGGTGCCGAGGTAAGGTTCCCTTTCAATGCCTGGAAACTTTCTTCACATTCATCAGTCCATGCAAATGGATTCTCCTTCTTGGTAAGCCTGGTCAATGGTACAACTATCTTTGAGAAATCTTTAATGAAGCGACGATAATAATCAGCTAAACCCAGGAAGCTCCTAATCTCTGACACAGTTGTCGGCCTTTCCCAGTTCTTTACCGCCTCCACCTTAGATGGATCCACAGAGATTCCCTCCTTGGATATGATATGACCAAGGAAAGACACTTCCTCCATCCAAATTCTCACTTACTAAGTTTAGCATAGAGTTGATTATCTTTGAGCACTTGCAGAGCAACCTTCAAGTGTTCCTCATGTCTTCTTTAGATTTGGAGTAAATAAGGATGTCATCAATGAACACCACTATAAACTGGTCCAAGTATGCCTATAAATATTGTTCATAAGTTGCATGAAAGCCGCTGGAGCATTTGTTAAACCAAACGGCATGACCACAATCTCATAGTGACCATATCTAGACCGGAATGCAGACTTGTGAATATCCTCCTCCTTTATTCTTAGTTGATGGTAGCCTGATCTTAGATCTATCTTGGAGAAATATTGTGCACCGGAGATCTGGTCAAACAGCTCATCGATGCGAGGCAGTGGATACTTATTCTTTATTGTCAACTGGTTTAACTGACGGTAATATATGCATAGCCTCATCGTCTCGTCCTTCTTTTTGACAAATAGCACTGGCGCTCCCCACGGGATGTGCTAGGCCTGATAAAACCCTGATCAAACAATTCTTGGATCTGTCTTTTCAACTCCTGCAATTCAACAGGGGACATGCGATACGGAGCTTTTGAAACAGGGGCTGCCCCAGGGAGTAACTCAATGGTGAAGTTTACCTCCCGCTCAGGTGGTATGCTGGGTAATTCCTCTAGAAATACATCAGGATAGTCCCTAGCTATTGGAATGTCTTCTAGGGTTGGTTTCTTTTTTTCAGTTGCCAAGACGGAAACTAGGAAAGCATCACAACCTTGGTTGATCAGCTTAGAAGCCTTTAAGGAGGATATCATGATAGGGTGTTTGTGATAACGGGTGCCAAGTAGCGATAGATTTGGAAGGTTTGGTCTTTTAAAAGTGACCTTCCTATGGCGATAGTTTACATCGGCATCAAATTCAATTAGCCAATCGACACCCAAAATGGCATCATAACCCTTCATGTCTAAATAGATACGGTCGCAGGGAGACTGTGTCCTCCAATTATAATTTCACATTTCGGCAAGTAGTGAGTGAGTTCAGATTCTGAGCCTAGTGGAGAGGCTACAGTGATCTTGGATTTCAAGGGTACAGGTTTGACAGGTAGAGTTGCAGCAAACGTGGTGGAAATAAATGAATGTGCAGCTCCAGTATCAATAAGCACAAATGCAGGTTGCGAGTGTATGGAAATGGTACCTTCCACCATACCCCCTTCCTCGGGTAGGTCTGCTTCTATGACAGCATTAAGGCGTCCCTGACGCCATGGTACATTTTGAGCTCTACCTGGCTGGTCCTTCAGCATAGGACAATCAGGAATACGGTGGTCACGGCCTCCGCATTTCAAGCATGCCCCGAGCTTCTTCCAGCATTCTTCAGCTCGGTGTCCCGGTTTATCACAGAATTTACAGTTTTCAGCCAACTGCCTACCTTCCACTTTGACTCTCTTGTCTCCTGCAACATCTCTTCCGGCATTCGGCCTCTTGTTGTTGTTGTTGTTGACGTTGTTGTTACGAAAAGTTGGAGCAATATTAGGTACTCCCTTCCTGACGAAGACTGGCTTGGAGCTGTCCTTGCCCCTCATGCCCTCTACTTTGGCCATGGTGTCTTCTACCAGCTGAGCTCTTTGGACCATCTCAGTGTAAGTTTGAATGTTGTGTGGTCCAAGCCTTTCAATGAACATGGGCCTGAGCCCATCCATGAACCGATTTGCCTTAAGTCTTTCAGTTCCCACCAAGTGTGGGGCATACACAGCAAGACGCGCAAACTGAGCCTCATACTCAGCTATGGACATCCCTTTCTGTTTTAGTGCGGCAAACTCCGCTGCCTTCTTCTCCTTGACTCTCTCAGAGAAATACTTTCCCCAGAATATCTCCAGGAATCCGGTCCACTCCAGTTCGCCAACATTAGGCAGGTGGGCCAATGTGGCCTTCCACCATGCTCGGGCATCCTTAGTGAATTGGAAAGTGGCCAGTACCACCTTCTCCCTGTTAGTGCATTGCATGACTTGGAAGATCCTTTCTATCTCCTCCTGCCAGTTCTCTACTTCGTCCGGATCAGGGGATCTAGAGAAACGAGGAGGGTTCAAACTCCTAAAATTGCGGTGCAAATCATCGGCTCCTTTTCTAACAGCAGCAACCTGATTTCCAGCCTGAACCACATTTTGCAGGGCCTGAGTCAATCCAGCTACTGTTTCTTTCATAGCTTGCCATTGGTTGCGAGCCATTGCAGTTGAGTGCAAGAGTTATGAGGGTTCCTGAGAAAAGAATGGAAACCAATTAATGTCTCTAGATACATTATTAGAGTCAATGGGTAGGAGTGTTTAATTCTTGCTAACCTATTCCCAGTCTCTACCCCTTCTCACTAGGTACTGTATTTAATTTCCATGACCTAGGTTCCATAGGTATCTCCTATTCCTGAGACATTCATCCTATTTGGTGTTCCTAGGCTCCGATACCACTAAACTGTCACGTCCCGAGAATTATGCAGCGGATATAAATTAATTATTCAGAAATAATTCGAGACGATAAACTGAGACGTGAACAGTCGTCAAATAAGCCTCTAGCTAGCACACGCTAGATGTATAACAACATACATCATCATAGGGCCCAAATATTGAACTCAACTAATCTTTTATTCAAATCTCAACTCATTGTATTCCAAATGGAAACTATTACAGGACTAAGACTCAATAAAAGTAAAAGTACATAATACCTCACTTCCTACTACATTGTTCTAACACTCAAAATAAACTAACTATAATAGAATCATAATTGGAACGCTCATCACTCGGACGCATTCCCATCCTCGACTTGCTCTTCCTCTTGAACTTCATAGTCACCTAGATTGGGTAAAAGTAGGGGATGAGCAAACTAGCCCAGTAGGATTTATATCTCAATGTGCAGGCAATGATATAAGTAATTAGCAATTTAGAACTAGGTAAGCACGATGAATGATATGCAAGTACGAATAAAACTTGTTAAAACATGTTACATGAACAAGCTAGATAGAGTGATCATGATAGAACACGATTTTGAACAGGATGACAAGATAGAATCTAGCAATAGATCACTTTGTACAAGCACGCAAGAATTCACTTGATGTCAAGAACGCAAGGTATCACTAATTGCATTAAATGCAAGATGGCCATATCACGCAAGCAAGTACGCACGAGCACGATCATGTAACACTAATCAGGCACGTAGACACCAATGTACACCAAGAAAAGATCCATCAAGAATGTACACCAGGACACGTGTATGTGGTTATTGTATCTATCATTCAACATGACACGCACGACTCCTAGCGCAGATGCAACGCCAGTAATCATTATACCCCATGGTTAACAATATATTTATGACTCTCCGTCATTGGGGCTAGACTGGAGCCCTTGGACACTCGCCGTGCCCGGTCAGCATCTCACTTAAATTTGAAATGTAGATACCCACAGTCATTTATAATGGCCAATGAGAGTTTCAATAAGTAAGCATGTGTAATGTCATGTTCATGATGATGATGAGAACTAGTAATAAGTAATTGAACATGATTTCATGATAACAATGATCAAGAGATAAATTCGGCAGCATAACTGTATGATTTATAATTTAGTTCAATCTTTACATTAACGACTTTAGTCTAGATTGTAATTCACACTCACGAGAACAAGACGAGAGAGGAAGTGCACGCTATCTCCAGGGAACTTCAATGGTACAACCAACCTATCGGCCATGTGGGAATCCATGGTCAGAGGAGATTTACGGAGGCCTTAGAGAAAAGGTCACTAGTCTACCGATTCGGAATGACCAGTAGAGAGTTTCGAAATCCCCAAGAAAGGGCTTCCTAGATGTGCAAGTGTGTAGTGACGTACACATCTCAATTCTCAATCCATCAGTCTCAAACTCGTGGAAAACACTTAACAGGATGGCATGCGATGACAATGCATTTAACTACACATGGGTTTGCAAGATTTAAAGATAATAATTATCATTTAATCAAGCTAGAACGGTAACAAGAGTTAATCACAAGTTTCATGAATGATCATATCATTAAGAAAGCAATTAGAATAATATTCATGTAATTAAGGCTTTTTAAATGGGTTAAACACTTTTAAGCCAATAAATAGACATCATGTAATGATCAGACCCACAACATACAATTTACACATTAAAATCACGTTAAACAGACCTTGGGTATAGCGGTAAAATTCACACACGAAATAAGTGGGGTTTCATGCGAAAAATTGAGGTCGCGACAGGTGCATATGAAGAAGGCGACAGGGTGGTCAGACCCGAAGGTCAGGTCGCGACGGATCCCCATAAGGGTCACGACGGGTCGGGAACACAACGCGACACTGGGATGTGAAGAACGCGACGGGGTAGTCAGATCAGGCAGCAAGGTAGCGACGGAACGCTTCGTCGTGTTCAGAATGCGACGGGGTATGCTGTCGCGACAAGACCACAGAATGTGGCCTATCGGGCCGTCACGTTCACAGGGTCTGCGCCTGAATCTGGCAGAGAAAGGACATGTTCTTGGATTGCGGTCTAGAACAACCTTATATTGACACAGGGTGCTTCAAAAATAGAGAACAAATTGTATAGTGTATGAAAAATAACGAAACCAGTTTTAAACTAATCTAGACATGCGAGGGTGCTTCTAGTAAATCGGAATTAGAACACCATGAGGGTTTCGATAGGCTTTAATCAAGTCAAACACAACGTAACACCAAGTGTAACGTGAAAAACATAGTTTCATGCAGCAACCCTCTTACCATGCTTATAACTCTCTAACTAATGATATTTAGACAAAACGTTCAACACAAAACATGAAGAGGACAACTAGTAGAAAAACTTTCATGTTGTGAGTTTGCTCTAATTCGGTCTCAAATCACATACAACATATAAAGAACGGGAAAGGCCCTAACAGTGCGCGACTTGGGGAAAACGCTTATAGTTCAAAATATACTCATTGAAATTCGATGAAACCAGTGGAAAATGAAAGTTAAATTGATGCTCTACACATTGGTATAGGATATGTTAAGGTTTAGCCCGAGAAAACCTACCTTTTGGGTTGAAGAAGTCCCATTCTTCCAGAAAACCTGTGTTCAGACCACTCGTAGGAGAACGCTTAATACTCTATGTATACTGCATGGAATTTAGGCATTCCACTTGGGTTAGGACGTAGACATGACCCTCTTTCCAGGGGTATAAGCTTTGCAAGGTTTGGTTTAGGTTTTGCCTACCTTTGATCGGCTTCAAGTGGACAGTTTGTGCAGGTCACAGAAGACGAACGGGGGAAGAAGATATCCTTCTTGTGGTCGATCCACAGCTCCCCAGCCCCCAAGAGCTCCTCCACACGACCCCAGCAAGTTGTAAACTCGTCCCTAGGGTTTGGGTGAAGAGTATTTAAGTAACCAAGGTATTTAGGAGTCCTTTTGTAACTAGGAAAGAAGGGTTGCGGGATTGGCTTGTGTCTTTCCAAAATTTGAAGATCTCTCCCTCCATTAGAGAGTCTTGGCCATCAAGCAACCTCTATGGGTGGGTAGGCATGAATTTGGGTTGCTAAGAGTGTAAGATCTCTTCCCAATTCAACTCAAATTGCCTCTTTTTAATTTCAGATTATTTAAGCTACGAATTTCCATGCATTTCCTAGCTTCATTTGATTTTTGGGTCATATGTGGTCCATTGGCCCAATTAAGATATTGGGTCATTAATATATAATGTCGGGAGTCTCTCCAACACTTTTATTAAATTTTTGGTTGCGTCGTATTTTCGTGTTAACGTTTTTCCGACTTGTTTCTTAATTTGGATAATTGGTCATAATAACTATTAAACCTAGTCCCAATGATTTTTATTGACCCAAATTTCTTGATGGGTCATTAGAAGATATTATTTGAAGCCCATATATGATTTTTATTTAATTTTTGACTCATCCAAGTACGTGTGATAATGATTTTTCGACTTATTCATGAATTACGATAATAAGTCGTGAAACACTTTAAACTTGGCTAATCCAATTTTTCTTGGCCTGAATTTCTTTGTGAAACTTTAGTAAAAATGTTTGGAGTTGATTTATATTTTTTACGGATTTTTCTGATGTGTTTTAGCTCATACGATAATGATACGTATGTTTAAATACTATGATATTATGAAAATTATTTATTTCCATTTATTTTGAATTTTTATGTAATTAAATTTTTCGGGGTGCTACAGCCTGTCCTATGGAGGTGGGTCCCAACTGACAGGACTGAGCGAAGCATTGTTACTTCAAACTCATCTTTAATGTCCTGGATCAGATGATGTTCATGTTGGGCACCCTCTGGAATGATGGTGATACAGGAGGGAGGAGTAGGAGGATGAAGAAAAGAATGAGAGGTAGATGGAGGTGGTATGGATGGTCCAGAAGATGAAGGACTAGAAGAAGAGGTTCCAGCTGAAGATGTTGCTGGAGGAACCTTAACAATAGGAGGAGGAATGGATGTGGAGGAAGCAGGAGATGAGGAGGATTCCGAAGGAAATGGTGTAGGAGATGAAATGTTTCTAGGAAGGGGTTGTTTGAAGGTAGTAGGTGCTGGAGGTGTAGTGGAGGAGGATGGTGGAGAGGGAGGTGCTGGAGTTGGAAGCGGAGAGGAGCTAGGGGGCTCAGGGGCTACAGCCTGGTCTTCTACTCTGGCGGGAACAGCCTCAGACTCCATTGGCCCTGATGGCCCAGACTCATCCAAGATTGGCCCTGGTGGCCCTGACTGCTCGGCTTCAATAGGCCCTGATGGCCGGACTGCCTCTTCTACAACCTTTGGCCCTGATGGCCCACATTCTTCATCAATAGATGGCCCTGCTGGCCGAACATCTTCCTCTATCTGACTGGGTCCTGAATTGCTGGCCGGAGTGGGAGCAAGAGGGGCTTGCATGTGAAGATGCGCCCTCACAAAAATAGATAAATCTTGGACCACTTTCTTAATGCTTCTCAACTCACCCTTAAGACTTTGGAGCTCAGAAGTTAATGCTCCAACTTGCTTAGTTGCTGTGCTCTGGCTAATGAAAATAGAAGCAATGTCGGACTACACAGAGCAAAGGATTTTACCTTGTTCATCCAATCTTTCTATTAAAGGCTTCATATTGATTTTCAACTTATTCTGCTTTAGCCTTCGGTGTGGCTTCCTTGTGAGTAGAGGGATCTCTGGGGCTACACCTTTATCCTTTTCACTTGCCCTTGCAACGGGCTCCACATGATCAACATTAGTCCCTTCTTCATCTGATTCAGAAGGGCTTGTCAAAACACCTTCTTTGAATTGATCATCAATTTCAGGAATTTGGGGACCAACTGCAGGCTCCCCCTGAGACCCTGCATCTTTTTCAAGCAATTGCTTCCCCTGACCGGGAGCATCCTCCATCTGAACATTTTTCATTGTGGCCTGGCGCCACATCTTCAGCAGTCACTGCTTGTTCCTTTTGAGTGCTAGTGATAGATTCCAGCACATCTCTAAGCACAGATGCAACACTGGTGATAGGGGTGCCAACTTCTGACAGACGCCCAATGAGCTCAATATGCTCTGGAAATATGTCTTCAATCCTTCTCGGACTGGGCACAGGAACTTCTTCTCTGACCTCTGCTGCTACCTCTTCTTTCTGAATTTGAACATCTGAAACTGCTGGTATTTCAGGAGCAACTGGAACAACAGGGACTTCAGGTACAGGAGCTCCAACCCTTGCTGCCACTTCTTCTTCTACTTCTGCAAACTGAACTTCCTGGGCTTCTCCAATAATGGCTTCACCCTCAGCTACTGAGGTCCTTGTCCATACCCCTGCTACAAGCGAGAACCCACTCTTCTTAAGATTCCTGGACCTAATAGCTTGGCCCATCTTCTCAAACACCTCACCATTTAAACTGATGTTGTAATGCTGAAAAATCTTTGTCAATAGGTGAGCATAAGGAAGGGACACGTTGATCTTGCTCTTTTTGTCCCAAATCATAGCTGATGCAGACTTCATCCACTCGATAATCACCTCAGCCACGTTAATATTTTGGTTCTGGATGGCCCAGAACATCATATCGGAGTCTGCGTTAGTACAAGTGGAGAAGGTAGCACTCCGGGGCACAAGAATTTGACAGAAAATGAAGTGCAGGATTCTATTGAAAGCATTTAACTGGTTGATGTCGATTTTTCCATCCTTCAACTTGAACTCAGGACCAACTATCCCCAAACCCTTGGCCTGAATATCGACGGTGTTTACCCCGCTGTGACCAGTGGTAGACACTCCAAATAGGGATTCCAATAACTCATAGGTAATGCGAATCTGGGTTCCTTTGACCATGGATGTCAAAGACCCCTCCGTCTCTGACTTCAGACAAACATAGAAAGCCTTAACCAAGTCAGGATAACTTGCCTCATTGAGGGTTGCCGTCTGTGACCACTTCATTCTCTGCATCGCTGCCACTATGCTATGCATACCATTCTTCTCTAGATCTGCTACATAAATAGCCTTTTTGCCACACAGCTTCATCTTCATGGAAGTGAACCTTTCTTGCTGCTCTGCGGTGAGGAAAGTAGCGCCATAGCCCCCAACAGTGCCGAAAACTCCAGAAGCGGCCATGAATTTGAACAGGAAATAGTTCTGGAAGATCGTGAAGAGGATTGGAGCAAAATCCCTCAAGAAATTTTACTGGAAGAGGATTGATGCTTTGAAATCTCACAGAGTCGATGCCGGAGTCGATAGGGTTTATCGTCTCAGGCGAGTCGAAAGGGATGAGAGAGGGAGATGAATCGTTATGACACAGATTGCGGGATTTAACAGATAAAGATAAATTGACTTTTTGAAAGGATAGCGCCATAAATGCAGAAAACGACAAAAGAAGACAGGTTTGAGATAAATAGACTTTTTTAAATTAAAGAACCGTCAAAGATATTTATGATGCAAACAACTCTAAGGAATTTGCTTAATTTCAAGGGAGAGAATAATTATTATTCTGAAATTATGGTTATTTCTGTTATATACAGATAAATCTATCACAATTTACACATGCCTAATTCCCTTCTAAGAGACGTAAATCTCTCTTCAGGTAAGGCCTTTGTGAAGATATCTGCTAACTAATTTTGAGTATCTATAAAAGAAATATCTATATTCCCATTGGCTATATGATCTCGAATGAAATGATATCTAACCTCTATATGCTTTGTCCTTGAGTGCTGAATTGGATTTTTGGTGAGATTTATTGCACTGGTGTTGTCGCACAATAAGGGAATTGTCTTGATGTGTAATCCATAATCCTCAAGTTGCTGTTTAATCCATAGGAGTTGTGTGCAACAGCTTCCAGCAGCCACGTACTCAGCTTCAGCTGTTGACAGTGCTACTGAATTTTGTTTCTTTGAGGACCAAGAAATCAGACATCTTACAAGAAATTGACAACAACTAGTGGTGCTTTTTCTATCTATTTTGCATCTAGCATAGTCAACATCAGAATATCCTACTAAATTTACTTCACATGATTTGAGATACCATAGTCCTAGATCATGAGTTTTAGCTAAATATCTAAAAATCCTTTTGACAGATATTAGATGAGATTCTTTAGGATCAGCTTGATATCTAGCACACATGCATACACTAAATAGAATGTCTGGTCTACTGGCAGTTAAATAGAGTAAAGAACCTATCATACCTCTGTAGTGCTTTTGGTCTATTTTCTTACCATCCTTGTCACTGTCTAGCCTTGTAGATGTGCTCATTGGTGTTGACAGTGGCTTGGTGTTTTCAAATCCAAACTTCTTTAGTAGTTCTTTGGTGTACTTGGCTTGACAAATATGTGTGCCTTCTTTTCCTTTCTTGATTTGCAATCCGAGGAAGTAATTGAGCTCCCCTATCATGCTCATTTCAAATTCTCCCTGCATAAGCTTTTCAAAATACTTGCAAAAAGATTCATCAGTAGAACCAAATATTATATCATCTACATAGATTTGTACAAGCAATACATTTCTGACTTTAAACTTAATAAATAATGTGCTATCTGCTTGACCTCTGATAAAACTATGGTTTAATAAAAATGCACTTAACCTTTCATACCATGCTCTAGGTGCTTGTTTTAATCCATACAAGGCTTTATGCAACTTAAAAACATGATTTGGAAAATCGATATCATCAAAACCAGGAGTTTGTTCTACATAGACTTCCTCCTTTATATAACCATTTAGAAATGCAGATTTTACATCCATTTGAAAAAGTTTTAAATCCAATGCAAATGCATAAGCAAGTAAAATTCTAATTGCCTCTGGTCTAGCCACCGGTGCATAGGTTTCATCGAAATCTATGCCTTCCTCTTGGGAGTAGCCTTGAGCTACTAGTCTGGCCTTATTTCTAGTGATCACACCAGCTTCATCCAATTTGTTCCTGAACACCCATTTGGTGCCGATCACTGGATAATCTGATGGTCTCGGAACAAGGGACTACACTTGGTTTCTCTTGAACTGATTAAGTTCATCTTGCATGGCTAATATCCAAGATTCATCAGACAGTGCTTCATTGACTGTCTTAGGCTCTATTTGAGATACAAAAGCTAAATAATCACAGGGAATTACATTACCTCTAGTTCTTACCCCAACCGATGGATCTCCAATAATGTTATCCAATGGGTGATCCTTTTTGTATCTCCATTCTTTTGGAAGATCATCATGTGATATATCTTTTTGTTGTAGTTCTTCCAAGGGTGGATCTTCCTTGTCCTTAATAGATGTATTCTTTAATTTCTTGGACAAATCTTCTGCATCATCAATATCACTATCTACTTCCTTTCTCAAGGAAGGGTTAGTTTCATCAAAAATAACATGTACTGTTTGCTCAATTAATAAACTTTGCTTATTAAATACTCTATATCCTTTGGGTTTAGAAGCATACCCCATAAATATACCTTCACCGGATTTGGAGTCTAGCTTACCAATATCCCTTTTGCCGTTATTGTGGATGAAGGATGGACATCCGAAGGTTCTGAAGTAACTGATCTTTGGCTTTTTCTGCTTGAATAAATCATAAGCTGTCTTATTCAGAATTGGCCTGATCATCACTCTATTGATAATGTAACATGCTGTGTTAATTGCTTCAGCCCAGAAATACCTTGGAAGGTTGTACTCTGACAACATTGTTCTGGCCATGTCCAATAAATTTCTATTCTTTCTCTCAGCAATTCCATTTTGCTGTGGTGTCCTTGGTGCTGAGAAATTGTGTTCTATTCCTTGATTATCACAAACTCTGCAAATCATTCATTTTGAAACTCTCCTCCATGATCCGATTGAATACTGACAATGTTGTACTTCTTATCTTTCTGAATTTTCTTACTGAAGCTAACAAAACTATCAAATGTGTCATCTTTGTGTTCCAAGAATGATACCCATGTGAATCTTGAATAGTCATCCACTATTACGAATCCAAAGTTCTTTCCTCCAAGACTTGTTGTTCTCATTGGTCCAAATAGATCCATATGTAATAATTCTAATGGCTTTAAAGTGGTTATAACTGTCTTCGATTTGAAAGAAGATTTTGTGTGCTTCCCTTTTGCACAACGTTCGCACACACCTTCTATCCTTGAGTTTACTTTGGGTAAACCTTCTACTAGGTTCCTCTTGATCAGTTTTCTGATTCCATCCAAACTGCAGTGACCTAGTCTTCTGTGCCATAATTCAGCTGATTGATCTTTGTTTGCTACAAGGCATACATCCTGATCCTTTAACTCTTCCAAATGAAGCACATATAAGTTCTTTTCTCTACTAGCTTCAAATACAACTGCGCCATCTTTCATTATACTGCACTTAGTCTCTTGAAACTTAATTTGATGCCCTTTATCACATAGCTGGCTGATGCTGATTAGGTTGTACTTCAATCCTTTTACACATAGGATGCCTTCTATGAGAGTTCTGCCTTGACTGCCAACTGATCCACAACCTATCACTGTCCCTTTTCCATTGTCTCCATAGGTCACTGTGCCATCTTCATCTTCAAGATGTGAGAACAACCTTCTATTTCCAATGACATTCTCTTTAAGTCGTTGGCCTCTTCTATTGCTGTCACTTTTGGAGTCCATGAGGCTGGTAGGGATCTTAGGATCTTTCTTACCATATCTCCCATTTCATAACTTTTTCTAAGACCGGCCAACCCATTTGTGATGTCTGTAAATCTGCTATACATCTGTGTGATTGATTCTCCTAGCTGCATCTGGAATCTCTCCTACTGAGTCACCAAGATGTCTATTCTTGTCTCTTTCACTTTATCTGTGCCTTCATACATGATTCTCAGCTTCTCCCATATCTCCATTGTGGATTTGCAGGCTGAGATCCTGTTGAACTCCTCCTTGCTAAGAGTGCAACATAGTATGCTCTTTGCTTTGCAGTTAAGAGAGATCTTTTTCTTGTCATCTTCTGTCCACTTATCTTTCTCGTTAGTGACTAGAAGGTCACCTTCTTCTATAATTGACCAAATTTGATAGTCAAGCCCTTGAAGGAAGAATTCCATTCTGGTCTTCCAGTAGGTGTAGTCTTCACCATCAAACAATGGTGGTCTGTTGACGGACTGACTCTCGAAGTGACCTTGAGCTGACATTTAATCTTTTCTCTTCAGATCGTGAGATCTTCTTTGTCGAAGAGACTTGGCTCTGATATCACTTGTTGTCCAGCTAGCAAGCCTAGAGGGGGGGGGGAGGGGGTGAATGGGATTCTTAAATTTCGAATAGTGTTAAACCTGTCAACAAAAATGTTCAACACAAAACACTACGTTTGATTGTTAGTGTTAGAAATAAAGAAGACAACGAACACAAGCATGCAATCACACAACAAAGGAATTTTTATCTTGGTTCAGACCTCCTATCCCAAGGAGTCCTACGTCCAGTCTCCGAGCAACAACACAGGATTCCACTACCCAAGGGTACAGTCCCCCTCAAGGACAATTACACATCCATCTGCAGCTGGCCTTCTCTTCACAGCCCGAAGAGGTATACAACACCCTGATACACAGGTCTTCCTTCAACACGAAGGGAATACACACCACCTGCTTCCAACAGGTCTTCTCTTCACAACCTGAAGAGGAACTTCACCACAAGAGTGAATAAAGGCAAAATGCCCCTAGACCAAGCTTACAACAAATGCTCGATCTGAGGCAGTGACTGAGAGAGAAAGATCTACAATCAGAAAATCTCTCAGAACATACTAGCTCTCCAAATGCTAAAAACAATGAAAAATGGATAGCAAGCTAGAGAGTGAAGCTTAGGGCTCTTCTTTCTGATGCTCACAGGTTGTAAGTTGAAAGCTCAAAAGTTCAAAAGGTTGTTGTTTACGGAGTCATCAGTCTTCTATACATCTCCTTCTCTTTGAAAAATATATCCGTTGAAGTGTCCGTTGTCTCTAGGTTGGATGCTCGTTAGACTGCATGGTTCGTCGAGTACGACAGGTGTGCTTGCAATTATTTAATGCTTTACGCTCCATGCACGCAAGGAGAAGATTCATCTTGATATCCTTTAGCTTCTATTTTGTCCAACGTTGTATGACATGGTACTGGCAGAGACCTGCACACATTAAATGTCAAGGCATAGACAACTATGTTGTCTCTTGCTGTCAGTCAACATTAGAATTCATGTAGTAAGACTATTCACCAAAATAGAAATGTCATTCTGCTTTCTGAAAAGTGTTTCTTATAGAAACATAAGAATAGAAGATATCCAGATATGCATCGTGTAGTGAAATGTATAGTCACATTAAATGCATGGATATTTGAGAAACACGCGGGAAGACTTTGACTTTCATGATATTTGAAAATATGTATGAAGTCGTTGTGATAATGAAACAATTGTTCAACTTATGAAATCGTTGTGTGAACAAGCAAGTCCGTGTTTATGTAAATCATTATTCATCCATAAAAAAATCGTTGTGAATACAAGTCATTATACAGATATAAGCAAGTCGTTATAAGCAAATCGTTGTGAGCAAATCGTTGTTTCACACATAAGCAAATCGTTGCAGATATCGAATCGTTGTTTTACTTATCAAATCGATGTAGTGATCAAATCATTGTTTGCTTTATCGAATCGTTACATTGACCAAGTCGTTATTGTGACTTATCGAATCGTTACAACAACCAAATTGTTGTGTAACTCATCGAGTCGTTACAGTGACCAAATCATTATGTAACTTGTCAAATCGTTGTGGTGACCAAGTTGATGTGAAGCTTATCAAATCGTTACGGCGACCAAGTCAATGTGAGACTTATTAAATCATTATGGCGACCAAGTCGTTATGTAACTTATCAAATCGATGTGAAAGCAAAATGTTGTATGACTAAATCATTGTTTTTACTTAACAAATCGTTGTGAGAGCAAATCGTTGTTCTCACTTAACAAATCGTTGTGAGAGTAAATCGTTGTTCTCACTTAACAAATCGTTGTGAGACCAAATCGTTGGTCTCACTTAACAAATCATTGTGAGAGAAAATTGTTGTTTTCACTTAACAAATCGTTGTGAGACCAAATCGTTGTTCTTACTTAACAAATCGTTGTGAGAGCAAATCGTTGTTCTCATTTAACAAATCATTGTAAGAGAAATCGTTGTTCTCACTTAACAAATCGTTGTAAGAGCAAATCATTATAAAACTGAAATTGATATGATACTTATGAAATCGTTATGCTCTGCAATGACTTATGAAATCGTTATGCTATACAATCGTTAACACAACTTATGAAATCCTTGTGAGACTGAAATCGTCATGATTCTAATGAAATCGATATGAAACTTAGGAAGTCGATGTGTACTTAGAAAAATTACATGCTTTAAAGTTTAAATGCTACAGTGTAAAAATACTTACAGGTTTTGCTTGATTTTGCTTGATTTATTTCCTATGTCTAAGCTTCAGAAGAACTTGTTAGACAGTACTTTATTAAAGTTTTGTTGATCACCAAAATAGGCATATAGTAAATGAAATTATATGGTGATGAACTGATCATCAGCAGGGTCCGTCGCCTTCATAGGCAGGAACCCTAATACGGGATCCCATCACTGGATCTCCCACTCAAACCATGTAAAATGATATAAAAGCTCAGTTTTCATGCTTTACTCAATGTCCTAGCATGGTATCTATCATTTATAAAGTGAGTAACAAACCATTCATGCTTTACATGCAATTCACAACGTAAAACTAGGCAAAAACTCCCTACCTTCACGAAGAACGGCGATCACCCGACGTTTCCCTAGCTCCGTGCGACGTCCTTGCGGCGTGAGCACGCCAAAATCTCCTCCAGAACCCCGAATCGCCCGAAAACCTGTGCAAAAACTCCTCCCTGGCCGAGCAGAGCTTCCTGAGTTCTATTCGGTCGACCTTTCATAAAAACGCATCACAGTTAGGAACGCGACGTACCCTACCGTCGCAACCTGAACGCGACGGAGAAGGCCGTCGCCTTCCTATGGTCGACGTTAGCAGGCCGCCCAACGCGCGACATGCGGTGGACATGTAGACGAAGACTGCTCTGCGGCGGAAACCAGAACGCGACACCCAGGCCATCACGTTCAGAACGTGACGCTAGCCTCTGTCGCATTCACAGACAGAGAACCCGTGAGCTCTTTGGGCCCAACCTGCCGACCCATAAAGCCTCACAACCTGCGGAAACACCTAAAACACAGACTAATGGGCTATACACTGACCACCAAACCCGCTAAGCAAGGATCCGCGAAGATTTGAAAAATGCGCTACGTTACAGGTTTCTCTTCATAGGTCATATTTTTGTGTAGAACTATATTGTCATTGCTTATCACATGTGATGGGTTGTACACATACTTCCTTAGTATAGATACATGGAAAACATTGTGTACGGTAGAATATTGTGGAGGTAAAGCCAGTTGATAAGCCACTTCTCCTACTCTTTCAAGTACTTCAAATGGACCAATGAACCTTGGTCTTAACTTGCCTTTCATTCCAAATCTTTGAAATCCTTTGGTTGGGGATACTTTGAGTAGTACATGATCTCCAATTTGAAATTCTAAGTCCCTTCTCCTTTTGTTTGCATAGCTCTTTTTCCTAGACTGAGCTATTTTAATTCTGTCTCTGATGATCTATATATCTCTGCTAGTGTTTTGCACTATGTCAGGTCCCAACCATTGTTGCTCACCTAGTTCGTTCCAGCATACTGGCGATCTACAACTTCTTCCATACAATGCTTCAAATGGATCCATCTTGATACTTGCTTGATAGCTGTTATTGTATGCGAACTCCATTAATAATAACTGCTCATTCTAGTACCCTTCAAAATCTATAGCACACGCTCGCAACATGTCTTCTACAATATGGTTTATCCTTTCTATCTGCCCATCTGTCTATGGGTGGAACGCAGTGCTAAAGTTAACTTTAGTGCCTAGAGCAGTTTGAAGTCCCTTCGAGAAACGAGAGGTGAATCTTGGGTCACGATCTGAGACTATGGACATAGGAACTCCATGCAGTCTCACAATCTCTTTTACATATAATGCGGCTAGCACATCCACACTCCAGGTACTCTTGATTGCTAAGAAATGTGCGGACTTAGTTAGTCGGTCCACAATGACCCAAATAGCATCGAGTCCACCATGAGTTCGAGGTAAACCCATGATGAAATCCATGCCAATGCTCTCCCACTTCCACTTTGGTATGTCCAGGGGTCTAAGTACACCCGCGGGATGTCGGTGCTCTACTTTGACTTGCTAACATGTGAGGCAGTGCTCGGCATGCTCAGCCACCTCACGCTTCATGTTGGGCCACCAAAATGACCTTTTCATGTCTTGGTACATCTTAGTTGCTCCTGGATGAATAGTATACTTGGTTTTATGAGCTTCATCCATCAGTTTCCTCTTCAACTCATCATTATCAGGCACACATGTCCTGCCTTGAAATAACAATCTTCCATCCTCAGTGATGAAAAAATCTGGCCAATTTTCTAGGGTTTCCTTGACTCGGATAAAAAATGGGTCATTGGTTTGTTGTTCCCTGATCTCGACAAAGATGTCGGGTTGTGCCCTAAGATTAGCAACTAGCACCTGATCACTTCTTTGCTCAATATTTATGTTTAGGCTGGCAAATTGTTCTAACAGTTGCATTTTGCCCATGACTAAATAGGATAAGGATGCCACAGGCTTCCTGCTAAGTGCATCTGCTACAATATTTCCCTTTCCAGAGTGATATTGAATGTTGAAATCAAAATCCTTCAGATATTCTAGCCATCTTCTTTGCCTCATATTGAGCTCCTTCTGAGAGAATAGATATTTTAAACTTTTGTGGTTGGAGTAGACAATGAATTACTCTCCATAGAGGTAATGCCTCCAGATCTTGAGTGCAAATACAACAACAACTAGTTCTAGGTCATGGAAAGAGTAGTTGACCTCATGAGGCTTCAATTGTCTAGATGAATAGGCAATCACCTTCTCATTCTGCATTAAAACACAGCCTAGACCGATTCCAGATGCATAAGTGTAGATTGAGAATCCTTCGCCCTCGACTGGTAACTCGAGGACAGGTGCAGAAGTCGAGCATTTCTTCAGTGTCTGAAAACTTTTCTCACATTCTTTGCTCCAGACATAAGGGTTCTCCTTTTGTGTAATGCGAGTAAGAGGAACAGCAATCTTGGAGAAATCTTTTATGAACCGCCTGTAATAGCCAGCCAGTCTAAGAAAGCTTCTAATCTCAGTGACATTAATTGGTCTCTCCCAGTTGAGCACAACTTCGAACCTTGGAAGGATCAATAGCTATACCATCCTTAGATATGACATGCCCTAAAAATGAGACATCCTCGAGCCAGAACTCACACTTGCTCAATTTGGCATAGAGCTTGTTGTCGCGTAAGATCTGTAGAGAGATCCTTAGATGCTCCTCGTGCTCTTCCTTGGTCTTGGAGTATATAAGAATATCATCAATAAATACCATGGTGAATTTTTCAAGGTAAGGCTGATAGATGTTGTTCATCAGTTGTATGAAAGCTACAGGAGCATTGGTTAGGCCAAAAGCATAACGATAAATTCATAGTGTCCATACCTACTCCTGAAAGCCGTCTTGTAAATGTCCGCATCCTTGATTCTCATTTGATGATATCCCGATCTAAGGTCAATCTTAGAAAAATACTTAGCTCCTGATATTTGATCAAATAATTCATCGATGCGAGGCAGAGGATATTTGTTCTTGATAGTCAGCTGATTCAACTGCCTGTAGTCAATGCATAATCTCATAGATCCATCTTTCTTCTTGACAAATAACACGGGTGCTCCCCAAGGGGAAGTACTCGGTCTGATAAAGCCCTTCTCTAGCAATTCCATCAATTGGTCCTTTAACTCCTTCAACTTGGCAGGAGACATTCTATAAGGCTGACATGACACCGTGCAGCTCCAGGGGTCAGATCGATAGAGAAATTCACATTCCGTTCAGGTGGAATGCCTGGAAGCTCATCGGGGAAAACGTCGGAGTATTCTTGCACTATGTGTAGGTCTGCTACCTTAGGTGCTTCCTTTTTGACTATCATGGTGGCAAAGAATGCCACACATCCTTTCCTAATCATGCTTTGTGCATGAATAGCAGAGATGAGAGACAAGTGACTCTTGTGTCTACGTCCAGTGAAGGTCAACTTAGGGAATTCACTAAATGAGATCTTCCCTCTTCGACAATCAATGCAAGCACCATAAGTGGATAGCCAATCAGCTCCTAATATTACATCATAGCCTTCCATGGGCATACACACTAGGTCGGCTCTTAGATTGAGCTCTCCAATCATTACATCAGCCAAAGGAAAATATTTGTTCAATTTGGCTTTCTCCCCCAGTGGGGTGGTGATAGGAAAATCAAAGGCCATAGATGCAGGTTTAATATTTAGGGTATCATCAAAAGCTTATGATATGAACTAATGTGTAGCGCCAGTATCAAACAAAACAAATGCTGATTTTTTTTAAAAAAATAAAAGGGTCCTCAGGGACAGCGACCGGGAGAGTGCACCCTACTTCAGGGGAGTAGAATGTTCCCACTCCACCAATGCGAACCACCTGGGCCTGGATTTCAATTAATAAAAAAGGAGGTTACAAGGGCAAAGGGGCACACCCCAGCTAAACTGGCCTAAGACTAGGAAGACCAGACCGGTCCAAAGTAAGAGGACCTTTACATTCATGGGGCAATGAAAGGGAAGAAAAGAAAATTACATTTCTAAGAAGCTTACAACCCAAATTAGCTAAAGCATCGACCACCTGGTTTGCTTCTCTATAAGTATGAACCACCTTAACCCTTGAACTACAGATAAAGGCTTGAGCATCACGCCACCAACGCAGGCAAACCCAAGAGGGGGAGATATTGGTATGGATTGAAGTAACAAGAGCTGCCGAATCAGACTAGATCAAAGACAGCAGGAGGCCATGTTCATACGCCAGTTGGATACCATCACAAAGGGCACGAACCTCAGCAACAAGACTACCACTAGAGCCATAAAAATGAGCAAAAGCCAAGATAAGATGACCCGAACTATCTCTAATACACCCGCCACCAGCGTAGAGACCGGGATTCCCCTTACTGGCGCCATCAACATTTGCTGATTGAGAAAAGACTTTTACTGTACCTTCCACGACTCTACCCTCCTCGGTGGTCTCCACTTCCTGCACAGCATGCAGTCTACCTTGTTTCCTTTGTCCATTCGGACGCTTCTCCTTCTCCTTCATCACAGGGCATTCAGAAATGCGGTGATTACGATTTCCGCAGCGTATGCATGCGCCAGCTTTTCTTCAGTATTCATCGGCAGTGTGTTCAGGTTTGTCACAATGCTCGCAGTTAGTCTTGTTGGTGGTAGAGGGGGTAGTGATCTTGGGCTTTCTTTCTTGATTCGGCCCTTCAGTGATGTTGAATGGCTACTTCTTGCCATTGGTTGGTCTGCTTAATGAGCCAGGTACTTGTTCCTTCTTGACAATCCTTCCCTTGATGCGATCTGTGAGATCGGTCGCATCCTCTAGCAACTGGGCCTTCTTAACCATATCAGCATAGATCTGAATGTCAAGTGGTACCAGTTGTGTAATGTAAGAAGGCTTGAGCCCATTAAGAAATTGCCTCACCTTCATTTTCTCAGTACTGACAAGGTGATTGGCATATCATGCCAATCGAGATAATTGGGCTTCATATTCTGCCGCTGAGAGGTTCCTTTACTTTAATGCAGCAAATTCGGACGCCTTTCTTTCCTGAACTCGTTCAGAGAAATACTTGGAGCTGAACTGCTCCTTGAATTCATCCCAAGTGAACTGTGCATCAACCTGAGTGGCTTCAACAGCCTCCCACCATGCACGGGTGTCCCTTTCTAGCTAGAAGGTGACAAGTAGTAGTTTATCACCATCCGCGCATTGCATGACGTGGAAGATGTGTTCAATTTCCTTTAACCAGTGTTCAGCCACATCAGGATTAGTGGTCCCACTGAAATGAGGCGGGTTCATGCTACATAAGTTTCTGTGTAAATCTCCTGCTCCTCTATTACCACCGCCTCCCTGGGTAGCTTGCAGTAGTGCTCGTGTCAGCTTCTGAATTGTTTGCTGCATGTCACGGAGTTGTGCACTCTCCACTACCATTGCTAATGTTCTAAGTTCCTTCAAAAGAAAATTTTAATGTAAGATATTGAGGTTGCACTAAGTTTGTGCATGCGTGAGTTTATTTTAACTCATTACCCATGGTCCTAACCATCGCTTACATAGGTATGATAATTAACTCTAGTCGAGGCAAGTCAATCCTAGATCATCCTATACTTAAGAACAACCTAGGCTCTGATACCACAAAATTGTAACTCCATGATGCGGAATATCGGAGTAATAATATAGTTAAATAAATAATATTGAGCAAGAAATAGATATCAAACCATAGCACAAACTGGAACAATACCCAATGAACCATCTTTATTGATAATTCCACTGATTCTATTACATTCACTAATTCAGAGCCAAAACTATGGGCCCAGAGTACTTTATTCAAAACAAAGCATACTAAACTATCTAACTAACTACTAAAAGCTTTGGTTGTTGAAACGTAGGGTCACTCCTGTACTTGCTCATTCCCTTCCTCGTTCGTGTGCTAGTCCCCATCAGACTCACCTGAAACACATGTAACAAATAGCACAGGATGAGCGATAATCGCCCAGTAGGACTTAATATCTCATGTAAACAGGCATGCTTTAAGTGATTAATGTCTTGTAAAGCAGGATAACTAGAGAGAGCGATCAAGTATAGTCACGAGAGTAATGTCACACGATGGCAAGAGAATGATAATACTGTCACATGAAAATAGCACAACAAGCATGATAATGGATTGGCTATATAACGAGATAGCATGTATGGTTGCACAAATGTGCACTAGTCGTGATAACAGGTTTGGTCGATCTTCTTGTCAACCAAGAGAATACAGTATTTTGATTGATTAATTGTCATAGATTAAATCATGATAGTCATGCATTGGATGCATGCTGAACACCCTGATCATTGAACCCCCACAAGTTAAAGCCTTTCGGGCGTACCTCCCAAGACCAGATCTGGCCCTTTATAATGTTGCCTGGCATTAATCATGTTTTTATCTTAGACAATCAAATGATGGCCAAATAGAGTACCAAGAATAGATGAGAGTAATTGAAGAATAGACGAGAGTATAGAGAGAATGTGAATAGATGAGAGTGTAAAGAGTGTAGATGAGAACTAGGGTCGTAACCGTAAATCGTCGTTAAACAGGCGATTGTAACAGTTGCACAACACACACGATCATGTGCCGACAGTCTGGGAGATGTCACCACCGCCCAATAGCCGTGTTACAAACACAGGCCAGAGATCCGACATGATCTCAAGGTAAGATTGAACAAACTAAGGCCGTTGGATCATGTTGATCCCTAGGGGTAAAATAGGTATTGAGGGTACAATCTGCTCGTCGGCAATAGATGTCCGGTAAAGCCAAGAAGTCTTACAGAGGCCTTGACAAGGAGTTCCTAGTCTAGTCAGGAGTGTTCCCAACGGAGAGGTCATCCAAGCCAAGATAGAAGGGTGTATAGTAACAGTTGTCCGTCATGCCTCGAGTGGTCGAAGGCAGAGGGATGCGATAATGGTATTCAAAACAAGCGAATAAAACGAAGATAAGTTTATTTAAAATAAATAGGTAATTTATATGAATAATTACACTTAATTACCATATATATTATTGAGTAATTTCGGTAAGGTTTCATGGCAAAGATTCATGTTTAGTGTGTGCATGTGGAGATTCAAATTAGCAAGGGATAATTGTGCACACATCTTTTAATTACTCGAAATCATGTGAATAATACCCATTATATATTAACAGGTCATTACTGTTCATAACAGTACATTTCAGAGGGTTAAACAATGATTATAGTACAAGATTAACATGTTTTGTATGGAAATTAGGGTTTCTGGAAGCAACAATCAGGTCGCGACATCGGCTGGTGTCGCGTTCAGGTCACGACAGGATTTGCCGATGTGTTCTTGATCCAGCCGAGACGCCGACGCGATGACGAGGTGCTCATCACGACGTGTCAGGGCGACGCGTTCAAGTCAGGCTGCCAAGACGAGGAGATCATTACGTAGGTTACTGTTGCGTTAAGGATGCGACATGGGTCCTTGTCGCGACCTGGTTGAGAACGCGACCTATCGGGTCATCACATTCTCATAACCCCGGCCCGAGCTCTGACAGATGGCACAGGTTCCCTTGGCTGCGGTCTATGCAGTCAAGGCTTGACCCAGTGCTCTTTAAAAATCAATAACAAATCGTATAAACAACGAAAAATCATGAAATCAGTTTAAATGAAACTAGACTTGTAGGGGTATTAAAAGTAAGAAGTAATTAGATTTCTGACAAGGTATGATCATGCTATTGGTAGGTTCATCACGATGAACTTAAAATCTGACACATCGATGGAAAACAATCAAATTCGAATAGGGTACGTGATAGAAATTGGGGAAAAAGGTGTCATTGGATTCCTGACATCCAGTAGCATGTACAATAAATGTTTCATCATATGAAATCAAGCATGGATACGGATTTAAGTGAAACAAGTCAATTTAGGGACATGTTCATGACAGAACTTTGAACATGAAATACTTACAAATGACATGATGATAATTGGGGAAAACAGGGGGCTTTTGAAGATGGTAGCATGGTCTACCTATGGTCGAAGTTAATTCGTTTTTGATTGAGAGATTGCCTACCTTTTCATGCTTTGAAATCCTAGGGTTGAATGAGAAGACCGTGAAGAAGCTCCTTGTTCCTAGCCTCCTCCTTCCTGATTCCCTCATCCAAAGCCTTCTCTTCCTCGTCCTCCAATCTCTAGAAAAGGTCTAGGGTTGGCTAGGCATGAAATGAGAGAGTATTTGTATGTCATAGGTCTCCTACTCTTATAAAACTCTCCTCTCTCATCCAACTCCGAATTTCCCATAATTCTCTCCCTTTTTCTAGCTTTTATCCATCTATTTAGCATAGGGTGGGCTCTAGATCCGTGGGCAAAGGATTAGGATAGGCTTAGGACTCTTTTTAGGATAATTATGAGTCATTTTAGTCATTATCTTGCCCCTTTTTAATTTATTAATAAATTAGTCACGAAATTTACCATAATTATCTCTAATTCAACTTTTCCTCTTCCCTTTTGGGCCCATTAATTCATGTATGGACTGTAGAACCCCAGAAAATTCAGTGATTTAAAAATTTTAAATAATTGGAAATAAATAATTTTCATATTATCGAAAGGGTAGAACATACATACCACTATTGTACGTGCAAAAACACATCGTAAAATTCCGTAAAAATTATAATTCAACCCCAAACATTATTCCTGAATGTTCCAAAAAAAAATTCGTGCAACGGAAAATCCAATTGGCCAAGTGTACATCACAATGTGACTAATTATCCTAATTAGGAAACAAAGTTGGAAAAATGTTACCATGGAAATATAACATGATCATAAATGAAATAAAAATGTTGGGGAGACTTCCAATATCATGTATTGATGACCCATTATCAGAATTGGGCCAATGGATAACATTTGGCCCAAGAATAAAATGAAGCAAGAAAATACCCTAGAAATTCGTAACCCTAATTGAGCTGAAAATAGGAAGAGGTAATTAGGGCAAATCCTAATGCAATTAGCCTTTCATGGCAACCCAAATTTGTGCCTATCCATGGTATGGGGTTGCCTAAAGCCTCACACACTCTAATGGGGTGAGAAATCATCAAAAATAGGAAGGTGGTAACCCAAAACCGCAACCCTTCCTTCCTACACACAATGGGACTCCTAAAAAACCTAGATGCATAAATACTTGTCAAGAAAACCTTGGGGACAAGTTTAGAAATTGTTGGGGTCGTGGGTAGAAGCTCTTGAGCACCAGAGGTGTAGGAAAACGACCCAAAACAGAGCTCTTCTTCCCAACTGCGTCTGCATCGATCTGTGCAGAGAGCTCTTCTTAGAGTCGACCAAAGGTGAGTCAAACCTTGACCAACCCATGCAAGTATTATACCCTTGGAAAGAGGGTCGATTCTAGTTTCTAATGGCACTGGTTTGCCCAATTTTCATCCAGCGAATCGGGAGTATTAAGCATTCTCCTCCAAGCGGTCTGAGCGAGGGCTTTCTGGAGGACAAGTTTTATTCAACTCAAAAAGATAGGTGATCTCGGGCCAAACCTAAACACATCATATACCAATGTGTAGTTCATAAAGTCTATATTGATGTGCATGCATTTTCCCCAATTTTGATTGAGCATACATCGAGTATTAAGCATTTTGCCAAAGTTGTGCATGCTTAGGGCTTTTTACGTTCATGTCATTTTCTCACACATCTAGAGGCCAAATCTCATGAAACCAAAGCCATATTTCTCTTCTACTCCCTATTCCCAACAAGTTTCATGTTTACACTTTTGTCCCGAGAGCCCTAGATCAGGAGATATAAGCATTGCATGCATCGTGTGTAGTTTTTAGCGTTTTCAGGCAAAATCCCAAAACGCGACGAGAACAGATGTCGCGTTCTTACAAGCATGCTGAAATGCGACTGCATGGTGCATCACGATTTCAACCATGACTTGACTGTTCTGACACATTAAACTGTGTGTCTTTTGGTTTTCCGTGCCATGCATGAATGCGACGTAGGAGGACGTCGTGATTTAGACCGTTTTCCCGCTCGTGGTTTTCGTCCTGTTTTTATATTATTATTTTGAAATTGCCTCATGAACGTGACGTATCGATACGTCGTGACTCAAGGATGATCGCGTCATGTTGCCTGTCACATTATGAACGTGACAGACAGGTCCGTCGCTATTTAAGCATGAAGGCGACGGTATAGACCGTTGCGATTTGACCTGTTACAGTATATTCGTGTTTCAGAACTATGTACAGTCTTCTTAAATGCGATGACTGTGTCCATCGCAGAATTAAAGGCCTACCCGAGACCTGTTTTACATGGTCTAGAGTTTAAGGTTTGCATGTCTTTGTTCTGATCAATGCATGAAGTCTGTTCAGTGGCTTAAAAGTGGTGAACCCATGAAAAAGCCATAACTATATGAATGTTTATTCTAATTTCTGTTTAATGATATGACCTAATCTGGTACGCTATTGATTGTTCATCTTATTTCTCTAGCTTGTTATAGTGAAGAAATGCTACCATAAAATATTGCAATTCATATCAAGTTAAATGCATAGTTTCATCTCAGGTCATCATATTCATTGCTTTCCGCATGTTTGTGACTGATGGATTGTGGATTAAGACACGTACTTCACTACACACTTGCACATGTAGGCAGCCCTTTCTTGGGGGATTGGAAACTCACGGCCGGTCATTCCGAATCAATAGTCTAGTGACCTTTGTCTTAAGACCTCCATAAATCTCCGTACTCTGTAGATTCCATCATGGAGACTGAGTTGGTTGTACCATTGAAGTTCCCTGGAGATAGCATGCACTTCCTTTCTTCTCTTGTTCTCGTGAGTGTGATTTGAAAGATTGAACTTAAGCCATTAAAGTAAAGAGATAACTAAAGCTTAAATTGCGCCGTTATGCTGCCAAAATTATTTCTTGACTATTGTTATCATGAAATCATGTTCACCTTACTTGCTATTTATTCTCATCATTATCATGAACATGACATTACACTTGCTTATATCTTGAAAATCTCATTGGCCATTAATGATTGTGGGTATCTACATTTAAAAATAGTGAGATGCTGATCGGGCACAGAGAGTGTCCAAGGGCTCCAGTCTAGCCCCAATGATGGAGAGTCATAAATATACTGTTAACCATGGAGTATAATGATTACTGGCATTGCATCTGCGCTGGGAGTACTTGCGTGGTTAATGCTAGATACAACAACCACATACACGTGTCCTATTGTACATTTCAAGGTGGATCTTTCCTTGGTGTACAATAGTGTCTTCGTGCTTGATTAGTGTTACATGATCGTGCTCGTGCTTGCTTGCTTGCGTGATATGGCCATCCTGTAATTATTGCAATTTAAGTGATATCTTGCGTGCTTGTTACATGACATTCTATTGAAAACTCTTGCTCGTTATATCAATTCTAGATCTTGCTCTATCATGATCATTCCATCTAGCTTGTTCATGTATCATGATTAATGAGTTTTATTCATACATACATATCTTGATCATCGTGCTTAACTAGTTCTAAATTGCTAATCACTTATATCATTGTCCGCACATTGAGATATAAATCCTACTGGGCTAGTTTGCTCATTCCCTACTTTTAACCCTCTAGGTGACTATGAAGTGCTCGAGGAGGAACCAGTCGAGGATGGGAATGTGTCTGAGTGATGAGCGTTCCAACACATGAGTTCATCTCTAGTTAGAATGAGAGTTAGATTGATGTAGCAAGAAGTGAGATTTTATGTACTTTTCCTTTTATTGAGTCTTAGTCTTGTTACTCAACATTTAAGAGTTGTATTGTTTTCATTTTGAAACAATGAGATGAGTTTGGAATACAAGTTTAATTGAGCTCATTATTTGGGCCCTATTATGATGTTGCGTTGATATGCATTTAGTGCTTGCTAGCTAGAGGTTTATTTGCTGACTACTCACGTCTCAGAATATCGACTCGAATTATCCAAATTATTATCCACTGTGTAATTCTCGGGACGTGACAGTTTTGTGGTATCAGAGCCTAGGAAACAATAGGAATATTTAAGTCCTAGGTTTAAGTGACATTAGAACTTACGTCATGGATCATACATATAGTACCCAGTGAGAATGGGTAGAGACGGGGAATATGTTAGAATGAACAAACCGCTCGTACCCATTAGCCCTCATGATGTATCTAGAGACATTAATTGGTTTCTATCCTTTTCTCAGGAACCTCATAACTTTCTCACTCATCTGCAATGGCTCGCAATCAGTGGCAAGCTATGCAAGAAATCATAGCTGGATTAACTCAGGGATTACAGAATGTGGTTCAGGCTAGACATCAAGCTACTATTTCTAGGAATGGAGCTAGTGATTTACACTACAATTTTAGGAGTTTGAACCCTCCTCGTTTCTCTGGATCCCCTGACCCAAATGAGGCAGAGAACTGGCAAGAAGAGATGGAAAGAATTTTCCAAGTAATGTAATGCACAAATAGGGAGAAGGTGGTACTGGCCACTTTTCAATTTACCAAGGATGCCCGGGCATGGTGGAAGGCCACATCGGCTCATTTGCCCAACGTAGCTCAACTGGAGTGGGTTGGATTCTTGGAAATATTTTGGGGAAAGTACTTCTCCATGAGAGTCAAGGAAAAGAAGGCGGCAGAGGTTGCCGCACTGAAGCAAAAGAGCATGTCTGTGGCTGAGTATGAAGCTCAGTTTGCTCCTCTAGAAGTGTATGCCCCACATTTGGTGGGCACCGAAAGATTGAAGACCAATAGATTCTTGGATGGGCTTAGGCCCATGTTCATTGAAAAGCTCGGACCTCACGACATACAAACATACACGGAGATGGTCCAAAGAGCTCAACTGGTGGAAGATACCATGGCCAAGGTGGAAGGCATGAGAGGCAAGGACGTCTCAAAGCCAGTCTTTGTCAAGAAAGCGGTGGCTAACACTGCGCCAACTTTCCGTAACAACAACAACAACATTTATAACAACAACAACAAGAGGCCGAATGCTGGAAGGGATTATGCTATGGACAAGCAAGCTAAAGTGGAAGGAAGGTAGTTAGCTGAGAACTACAAATTCTGTGATAAATCTGAACACCGAGCTGAGGAATGCTGGAAAAAGCTCAGGGCATGCTTGAGATGTGGTGGGCGAGACCACCGTATTCCTGACTGTCCTATGCTGAAGGACTAGACAGGTAAAGCTCAAAATATACCACGACGTCCGGGACGCCTTAATGCTATTGTAGAAGCTGACCTACCTGAGGAAGGGGGTATGGTGGAAGGTACCATTCTCATACACTCTCAACATGCTTTTGTGCTTATTGATACTGGAGCTGCATATTCATTTATTTCCACCACATTTGCTGCAACTCTACCTGTTAAACCTGTCCTCATGAAGTCCAAGATCACTGTGGTTTCTCCACTTGGCTCCGAGTCAAAGCTCACACACTACTTGCCCAAATGTGAAACCATAATCAGAGGACACAATCTCTCTGCCGATCTCATCTGTTTAGACATGAAGGGCTATGATGCCATACTCGGTGTCGATTGCCTAATTGAATATGATGCCGATGTAAATTGTCGCCATGGAAGGGTCACATTTAAAAGACCAAACCTTCCAACTCTATTACTACTTGGCACCCGCTACCATAAACACCCTGTCTTGATATCCTCTCTAAAGGCTTCTAAGCTGATCAACCAGGGTTGTGATGCTTTCCTAGTTTCGGGCATGGCGACTAAAAAGAAGAAACCAACTCTAGAAGAAATTCCCATAGCCAGAGATTATCCTGACGTATTCCCAGAGGAATTACCTGGTATACCACCTGAGCGGGAGGTAAACTTCACCATCGAGTTACTCCCTAGGGCAGCCCCCTATTTCCAAAGCTCCATATCGCATGTCCCCTGTGGAATTGCAGGAGTTAAAAAGGCAGATCCAAGAATTACTAGATCAAGGTTTTATCAGACCCAGCACATCCCTGTGGGGAGCACCTGTACTGTTTGTCAGGAAGAAGGATGGATCAATGAGGCTTTGCATTGATTACCGTCAGTTAAATTAGTTGACAATAAAGAACAAGTATCCACTGCCTCGCATCGATGACCTGTTTGAATAGATCTCCAGCGCACAATAATTCTCCAAGATTGACCTAAGATCAGTCTACCATCAACTGAGGATCAAGGAAAAGGATATTCACAAGTCAGCTTTCCGGAGTAGATATGGTCACTATGAATTTGTGGTCATGCCGTTCGGCTTAAAAAATGCTCCAGCGGCTTTCATACAACTTATGAACAATATTTATAGGTTATACTTAGACCAGTTTGTAGTGGTGTTCATTGATGACATCCTCATTTACTCCAAGTCTAAGGAAGAGCATGAAGAACACTTGAAGGTTGCTCTGCAAGTGCTTAGAGATAATCAACTCTATGCAAAACTTAGTAAGTGTGAATTCTGGATGGAGGAAGTGTCTTTCCTTGGCCACATCATATCCAAGGACGGAATCTCTGTAGATCCATCTAAGGTGGAGGCTGTAAAGAATTGGGAAAGGCTAACAACTGTGTCGGAGATCAGGAGCTTTCTGGGTTTAGCTAGTTACTATCGTCGCTTTATTAAAGATTTTTCAAAGATAGTTGTACCATTGACCAGGCTTACCAGGAAGGAGAATCCATTTACATGGACTGCTGAATGTGAAGAGAGTTTCAAGGCATTGAAGGAGCACCTCACTTCAGCACCTGTACTGACATTACCGGTATCGGGCGGAAGTTTTGAAGTATATACAGATGCATCTGGGATCAGCCTTGGTTGTGTGTTAATGCAAAATGGGAAGGTGATATGGTACGCCTCCAGGCAATTAAAGAAGCACGAAGACAACTATCTTGTGCACGATCTAGAGCTAGCTGTTGTAGTCTTCACCTTGAAAATATGGCGTCACTATCTTTATGGTGAAAAGTTCATTGTATTTTCTGACCATAAAAGCTTGACGTACTTGTTTTCTCAGCAGGAATTGAATATGAGACAGTGGAGGTGGTTGTAGTATCTTAAAGACTTTGACTTCACTATCCAATATCATCTGGGAAAAGCAAATGCCGTGGCAGATGCTCTTAGCAGGAAGCCAATGGCTACCTTGTCAAGTCTCATGGTGGGTGAATGGAGATTGCTAGAAGACTTTGCCAAGTTGGATATTGATGCTGACACCAAGAAGAAGGGATGTCTTATTGCCAGTGTTAAAGCACAACTTACACTATTGGAGGATATTATAGCACTTCAAGACAATGATCCTATGCTCGTGGAGATTAAGGCTAATCTGAACCAGAGGCTAGACTTCTCTTTAACTGAAGATGGAAGACTATTGTTCCGGGATCGAGTCTGTGTACCCGACCATGCGGAGACAAAGAAGATGATTATGGATGAAGCTCATAAGACTAGGTATACCATTCATCCTGGAACTACTAAAATGTATCAGGACTTGAAAAGGAGCTTTTGGTGGCCAAATATGAAGAGGAAGGTGGCGGAATATGTCGCCAGATGCTTAACCTGTCAGAAGATTAAAGCAGAACACTTACGACCTGTAGGTAAACTTAAACCCCTGGAAATCCCGACATGGAAATGGGAAGGTATAGGGATGGATTTCATCTTCAGACTACCTAATTCTAGAGGTGGATTCAATGGCATATGGGTGATTGTCGGTCTGCTCACTTTTTGCAAGTAAAGAACAAGTGGTCAGTTGATGTCTTAGCTGCATTGTATGTGAAGGAAATAGTCAGACTACATGGAGTACTGGTGTCTATCGTGTCTGATAGAGACCCTAGGATTACATCCCACTTTTGGAAAGGACTGCACTATTCCTTGGGATCTAAACTGAACTTTAGCACGGCTTTCCATCTGCAAACTGATGGTCAGACGAAGAGAAGAAATCAAGTGATCGAAGATATGCTTAGAGCCTGTGTTCTAGACTTTGGAGGTAGTTGGCATGAACATTTGCCTCTTGTGGAGTTCGCCTACAATAATAGCTACCAAGCTAGTATTCAAATGGCGCCATTTCAGGCACTCTATGGCAGGAGTTGCCGATCTCCAATATGCTGGTATGAAGTTGGCGAAAGACAAGTGCTAGGACCAGAGATGATAAGGGAAACTATAGAGAAGGTGAAGCTTATCAAAGAAAGAATGGCAGTAGCACAGCAAAGACAAAAGGCATATGCAGACAATAGAAAGAGAGACCTGGAATTTCAGTTTGGTGATCATGTATTCTTAAAAGTGTCTCCAAGCCGTGGGATTAGGCGGTTTGGCATTAAAGGAATGTTGTCACCAAGGTTCGTCAGGCCTTTCGAAATCTTCGAAAGAATCGGCGAAGTTGCATACCATTTGGCATTACCACCACAACTTGATGGAATACACAATGTGTTCCACATATCCATGTTGAAGAAGTATGTACGAGATCCTTATCATGTCATAGACTATGAACTTCTAGAGTTCGACAAAGATGGAACATATCAAGAGAGGCCAATTAAGATCGTGGGCCAGGAATTGCGGCAACTAAGGAACAAGGTCATCCCACTAGTAAGAGTTAGATGGAATCAACGCCTGGAAGAAGATGACACGTGGGAAACTGAGGAAGCAATGCGCAAAAGATATCCAGAATTGTTCACAAGTAAGTACACCTCACTTGTACAGTAAATTCTATCTATGAATTTGGGGACCAAATTCTCTTAAATGGGGGAGGGTGTAGCACCCTGAAAAATTCAGTGATTTAAAAATTTTAAATAATTGGAAATAAATAATTTTCGTATTATCAAAAGGGTAGAACATACGTACCACTATCGTACGTCCAAGAACACATCAGAAAATTCTGTAAAAATTATAATTCAACCCCAAACATTATTCATGAACGTTCCACAAGGAAATTCATGCAACAGAAAATCCAATTGGCCAAGTGTACGTCACAATGTGACTAATTATCCTAATTAGGAAACAAAGTTGGAAAAACGTTACCATGGGAATATAACATGATCATAAATGAAATAAAAATGTTGGGGAGACTTCCAACATCATGTATTCATGACCCATTATCAGAATTGGACCAATGGACAACATTTGGCCCAAGAATAAAATGAAGCAAGAAAATACCCCATAAATTCATAACCCTAATTGAGTTGAAATTAGGAAGAGGTAATTAGGGAAAATCCTAATGCAATTAGCCTTTCATGGCAACCCAAATTTGTGCCTATCCATGGTATGGGGTTGCCTAAAGCCTCACACACTCTAATGGGGTGAGAAATCATCAAAAATAGGAAGGTGGTAACCCAAAACCGCAACCCTTCCTTCCTACACCCAATGGGACTTCTAAAAAACCTAGATGCATAAATACTTGTCAAGAAAACCTTGGGGACGAGTTTAGAAATTGTTGGGGTCATGGGTAGCAGCTCTTGAGCACCAGAGGTGGAGGAAAATGACCTAAAATGAAGCTCTTCTTCCAAGCTGCGTCTGCATCGATCTGTGTAGAGAGCTCTTCATAGAGTCGACTAAAGGTGAGTCAAACCTTGACCAACCCATGCAAGTATTATACCCTTGGAAAGAGGGTCGATTCTAGTTTCTAATGGCACTGGTTTGCCCAATTTTCATCCAGCGAATCGGGAGTATTAAGCATTCTCCTCCAAGCGATCTGAGCGAGGGCTTTCTGGAGGACAAGTTTTATTCAACTCAAAAGGTAGGTGATCTCGGGCCAAACCTAAACACATCATATACCAATGTGTAGTTCATCAAGTCTACTTTCATGTGCAAGCATTTTCCCCAATTTTGATTAAGCATACATCGAGTATTAAGCATTTTTCCAAAGTCGTGCATGCTTAGGGCTTTTTTTGTTCATGTCATTTTATCGTGCATCCCGAGGCCAAATCACATGAAACCAAAGCCATAGTTCTCTTCTACTCCCTATTTCCAACAAGTTTCATGTTTACACTTTTGTTCCGAGAGCCCTAGATCAGGAGATATAAGCATTGCATGCATCGTGTGTAATTTTTAGCATTTTCGGGCAAGAACCCAAAACGCGAAGAGACCAGCCGTCGCGTTCTTACATGCATGAACGCGACATACAAGTCTGTTGCATTCATCTGAAATGTGACTGCATGGTGTGTCATGATTTCGACCGTGACTTGACTGTTCTGTTGCATTAAACTGTGCGCCGTGTGGTTTTCCGTGCCATGCATGAACGTGACGTAGGAGGACGTCGCAATTTAGACTGTTTTCTCGCTTGTGGTTTTCGTCCTATTTTTATATTATTATTTTGAAATCGCCTCTTGAACGTGACATATCGATACGTCGTGACTCAAGGATGATCACATCACACTGCCTGTCTCATTATGAACGTGACAGACAGGTCCGTCGGGATTTGAGCATGAAGGCGACGGTATAGACCGTTGCGATTTGACCTGTTACAGTATATTCGTGTTTCAGAACTATGTACAGTCTTCTTAAATGCGACGACTGTGTTCGTCATGAATTTAAAGGCCTACCCGAGACCTGTTTTACATGGTCTAGAGCTTAAGGTTTCCATGTCTTGGATTTGATCAATGCATGATTTCTGTTCAGTGGCTTAAAAGCGGTCAACCCATGAAAAAGCCATAACTATATGAATGTTTATTCTAATTGCTCTTTAATGATATGACCTAATATGGTACACTATTGATTATTCATCTTATTGCTCTAGCTTATTATAGTGAACAAATGCTACCATAAAATACTGCAATTCATATCAAGTTAAATGCATAGTTTCATCTCACGTCATTATGTTAATTGCTTTACGCATGTTTGTGACCGATGGATTGTGGATTGAGACACGTACTTCACTACACACTTGCACATATAGGCAGCCCTTTCTTGGGGGATTGGAAACTCACGGCCAGTCATTCCGTATCGGCAATCTAGTGACCTTTCTCTTAAGACCTCTGTAAATCTCCGTACTCCGTGGATTCCCTCATGGAGGCCGAGTTGGTTGTACCATTGAAGTTCCCTTGAGATAGCATACACTTCCTTTCTTCTCTTGTTCTCATGAGTGTGATTTGAAAGATTGAACTTAAGCCATTAAAGTAAATAGATAACTAAAGCTTAAATTGCGCCATTATGCTGTCGAAATTATCTCTTAACTATTGCTATCATGAAATCATGTTCACCTTACTTGCTACTTATTCTCATCATCATCATGAACATGACATTACACTTGTTTATATCTTGAAAATCTCATTGTCCATTAATGACTGTGGGGATCTACATTTAAAAATAGTGAGATGCTGATCGGGCACGGAGAGTGTCCAAGGGCTCCAGTCTAGCCCCAATGATGGAGAGTCATAAATATACTATTAACTATGGGGTATAATGATTACTGGCGTTGCATCTGTGCTGGGAGTACGTGCGCGTTGAATGCTAGATACAACAACCACATATATGTGTCCTGATTGTACAAATATATGTTGATGATATTATCTTTGGTTCTACTAATGAGTCACTCTGCAAATTCTTTGAACACCTTATGCAAAGTGAATTTGAAATGAGTATGATGGGTGAGATTAATTACTTTCCTGGCTTGCAGATCAAGCAAACCAAGGAAGGCACTTACATTTGTCAAACCAAGTATATTTCAGATTTACTCTCTAAATATGGTTTTGACAAGTGTAAGCCCTTAGGAACACCCATGAGCTTAGGAATTAAGTTAGTTAGTGATCCAATTGGTAAGAAAGTACATCAAAAGATTTAATACAGTATGATTGGGTCATTACTCTATCTTACTGCTAGTAGACCAGATATAATGTTCAGTGTATGTTTGTGTGCTAGATTTCAAGCTGACCCCAAAGAATCTCATGTTAATGCTGCTAAAAGAAATTTTAGATATCTTATGAATACAAGTAAATTGGGCTTATAGTATGCCATATATTCTAAATTTAAATTGCTTGGATATAGTGATGCTGACTATGCTGGATGCAAAATAGACAAAAAAAGCACCAGTGGTACCTATCAATTTCTTACAGGATGTCTAATTTCTTGGTCTTCTAGAAAACAAAACTCAGTAGCTTTGTCCACAACATAAGTAGAACACATTGTAGCTAGAAGTTGCTGCACTCAACTGCTGTGGATCAAACATCAACTAGAAGACTATGGTCATACACTACATGAAATTCCAATGCTATGTGATAATACAAGCGCAATTAATTTGACTAAAAATCCAATCCAACACTCAAGAACCAAACACATTGAGGTCAGACATCATTTCATCAGGGACCATGTAAGTAATGGTGATATTTTACTTGAATTTGTTTCTATAGAAAATCAATTAGCTGATATATTTACTAAACCACTTCCTAAAGATAGATTTACTTCAATAAGAAGAGAAATAGGAATGTGCAATCCTGATTGAATACTTAAAATTTCTAAGTACATAACCATCCCAAACTAAATGAAGAACATAACAATATGGAGGGAACTCACATGGGGGTGGTGTTTTAACCCCTCTAAGTGTTTAAAACAGGTGTGTGGGATGTGAACTAATGAAAAACTATGAAAATGAAGAAATCTAAACATACATGCATGAAGAAAATTGAAAGAATAGGATGAAGAACATGAGAGAGAAAGAATAGAGGGGAAGAAAATGCCCTGGTAGGCACTTCCTGGTCGTCTGGAGGCTAAAGGGTCTTCTGAAAGTTCGTAGCTCTCTAGGAGAGGAAGCAGCAGACGCCAAGAGTCTTCAAAACCATGCCCTAGAGACACTTTTGTAGGCCATTATTCCTGATTCAGATGGGAAGGGAATAATGAGTTGGAATCCGAGTTTAGGTAATTGTGCTGGTGCAAGGAGAGTTAGAACATGGCAAGGAGGTTCTGAGGAAGGTTTCCTCCATTTGGCAAGATTTGAAGACCTTTAGACCCACCAAAAGATAGATTATTCATGAATAGCAAGGGTCAGAGTGGGAATAAGAAAGCCACGTTGCATGTGCATGGGAAGGAAACCAGAACACGACGTCCTGTCCATCGCCACCAGATAGCGATGAGTCGATATGTCACCTTCCATAGAAGGAAGTCTTGAAGCATTTTCTGTCAAATTTTTAGGGAATTAAAAGGCCAAATGAGAACACGACATATCGGGCTGTCGCCTTCTTGAAATGATCGATTATTTCCTAGAGGAAATCGATGGAGAGCTGAACGTGACATGTAGGGCGTCTCCGTCTGAATGTAAACGTGACAAGGGCATTGTCTCCTTCATGATCTTTCAGCACATGACTCATTCGAAGTGTCCATTCTTCTTGCATGAGCATCATATTGACACACAGTTTGCAGCGTTGGATTCCTAACTCTGAGAGCTACATGATGATGATGAAGATTGAATGATTTGACCAAGAAGAGCCCACCAGAGTGATGAAATAATAGGGAGATACCATGATCGGATAAAGCCAGCTTGGTGATGATGAGCCAACGTGGGGTGTCAATGATGTGACAAGGAATTTGACTCCGCTTATGAGCCAGAAATGGGTGTCTACACCATGCATGTCATAAAAAGTATTAAACTCTGTATTTTCATTTGTTAGATTACTGTAAACATGATTTAGAGCATGTTAATCTCATTTAATTTATGTTCATAAATACATAGTGCTTTTGCGAATAATAATCTAATTTTTATCTTTAATTAGGATAAATAGTTTTACTTCTCAAACAATTATGAAAACTTACTAATATGTTCTATCTTGCATAAGTATCCCGTAGTTAAAACTTGAGCATGTTTTGATCACTATAAAATTAGTTATGATTTTCTAAAACTTTTATTATCATGTCATGATAGCATGTCTCAAATTTGCTTAAAAACATGATTAGAATCATGTTTAAGTTCTGTTTCATTATTGTTTGATAGTAATCTGAGTTCTGAAAATTAATAAAGCATGTCTATGTGATGTGAGTGCATGTGCATGGTGAGAGAGATGTGACATATGTGAATGAAATAACATGATAATGTGAAAGATAAAAGTTGTACCAATGAGACACTGCCACCATAGATTGCGTGGAGCTGTACTATAGTAGTGCCCCTACAAAAAGGCTCAATCATGTTACGTGATACCCGAGGCAATGGGTTGTGTGAAATCCTGGAGGTGGACATGGTCCACTGTTAATGGTGGGGAGGGCTTCCCCTGATTCTGCACAGTAACCAAGGCTTAATCAGTTTGCCCGGTGATTAAGTATGTGTATGTGATAAAGTGATCTTTCTAGTGGTGGTTTGGGCTGTGTCTTAGCTTGTGTGAAAGTTAAAATGTTTAAGTGAATGTGTAAGTAAAAAGTGATATGTGAAATGTGGCACGTGGTATGTGCAAAGTGAAAGTGTTATGTGATCGTGAATGTGAAATGTCAAAGCCATGTGAAAATAAGTGTAAGTGAATGTAAAAGTGACAAGTGAAAAAATAAGTGCATGAGAAAGCAAAGGTAAGAGTGCATGTGTTAATGTGTTATATGTTAAATGATAACCATGATATCATATTTAGTGCCATGTGTAGAAGCATGTTTCATTTATGACCATGTTTAGCTCATTATGTTAAGCATGACCGTGTGATATTAATAAATGTTAATTTGAGCCATGTGTTAGCGTAATGTGTAAGCATGTGAATGTATAAAGGAAAGAGTAAGTATGGATGTGAAACCTCTCATGTTAGTTATTCCATGTTAATTATGTTAGTAATCGTATTATACATGTGTTAGCTTAGGTTTGTTTAATAGTCCCATGTTTAATGTTATAGCATGAGCATGTGTCAGTTAAATTGTTATTTGCTAGTAAGTTAATGTGAATGTGATAGATAGTAAAGTCTTCAACTTGCTAGAAAGCATGTGTGGTAAGTGCATGGTTTGCGATTCTAAGCTGGTTGTTGAGTCTATTGCATAGACTTACTCTTGCTAACATTTCAGGAGGCTTAGAAGGCAAGGAGTTAGCAATATCCAACGAAGAGTGTGAGGATTAGAGTTGTTGAAGACTTCTAGTTTAGTACTTAGTATGTGGAATTGATTGTAATATGGATTTTTGGCTTATTGAACTTGGAGACTAGCTTTATGAGATGAGATGTTATGTTATTTCTTTTGCTAGGACTATATAAACAATGGTATGTGGATTATAAAGTTGATGGAATAATAGTTGTTTATTTTCCGTTGCAATATTCTTCTCTATTTATGTATATCCCAACCTATGTGATTATCGTTGGGGTTTTCTCCTCTGTGACACCTTGTTCTTGTCCGATGTGGGTTGGTATAACTGTACTGGGTGGGAGTCAGTCATTACAATGCATGAAGTTCCAACGGATAGATTAGCGGTCAACTTTCAAGGCAAGATAAATAGAAGGAGATTGTAAATGTGAAGAAGGATTGGTTGCTTTGAAGTTCTTTTCGCACTTAACTCCTCAAGTAGCTCAAGGCTTTCTAGTCTCCAACTCTCTTCAAAACTCTGCAGATTTCTTAAGAGAGAGATAGATGTGTATTTGAGTGAATCTACTGTACTCTTTCCTTCTTAGACACCATCTCAGATCAAGACTCAGTGTTTATTCTTGAGCTTGGTCTAGGAACATCTTGCAATTCTTCTACATTTCAGATTCCGTACCTCTTTCTTGGGCGAAGAGAAGACTCACAGTGTTCACTGGTGTGCTATTCCCCTTGGGTAGAAGGTGTAGATGTGAGATTTGGCCCATCCCCACGTTGGTCAATGGCCCAGTAAGACTTGTTTGACTCCTTGTTGACTCACCTTAGATCCCATGTAGACGTCAACATTGATTGCCGTTTACCCCATGTTGATGGAATGACACCTTGACATTTACTCAGGTTGACGTCCACATAGTGTGACATCTACATGAAGTTAACATCGGGATCGATTGACATCAACCTGGGTTTACCTATTCCACGGAACTATCCGAGTATCTCGCCCACATCCGCCCCTACCTTGGCCATGCCGTGCATGGGACTATTCCCAACGGGCAAATAAACCACCTTGGCACTCCCTTGACCCAGTAAAAGTCCTATGTGGCCTCTCCTCATTAGCCTTGGCTTTATACATGGATTGCCACTTGTGCAAGTGGAGTGGGGGGGGGGGGGGAGATGATGGACGAGCTTGAGCTTTAGTGCTTTGAGAGAGGAGAGAGAAAGAAGGACTACACCTTGAGAGATTCAATCTTTTTCTACTTTCTGTCCCTGACCATTTGGAACATCCAGGAGGCTTCACCACGAGCTAGAGGAGTCCACCAAGCAGCCACAACACTCATGAACGAGGATCATCTCCCTTTTCTTCTTTCCTTCCTTCTCTTTTGTCTTTTAGTCGTGCATGTTGTCACTTCTCACACACACACATAAAGCACGCAGTGCACATTCCCACACACCTAAAAGGGGTTTTCCAAACCAAAAACGGAGGGAAGTAGGGTGGTCGTAACATTTGGCTACCCCTCTTCTCAAGCCAGCAACCGGTGTGGGGCTCACCTTTTGGGTCGTTTTCTTTTACTTCTGAGCACTTACCACACTGCATTAGAGTCTTATAGAGTCCTTTTGTTTGCAGGAAAACCCTTAGCAACACCGTGAAGCTTCTTTTCTTTGGCCAGCTGAAGGGTAGAAAGTTGGCCTCCCTACCATCAACCGCTCACGAGGCAGCATCATCAGCGCGATCTAGATACTTCCTTGGGCACAAGTAAGGCCCTGGCGATCACCTCCCTTTCACTTTCATAGTGGTTTCTTGGTTCTTCTACCCTTCTTCCGAACTGTCAACTTGGTCAAACGGTAACAAAAAGAAGAAGGATGGGACGAACCAGCCAGCTAGCATACGCCTCAGGGAGCCAACGTAGATAGATGGTTAACAAACAAACGTCCACAGCTCTCTTCTGGTGATCGCGATGGGAGCGGCATTGCTCATCGCAGTTGGTGAGGTTTCTATCTGCGAACAGGTAGACGTACATCATTGTTGACATCTGTCCAAGTAAACTTCAACACTCTGTGTCATTTATTTTAGGTTAACGTCATCTTCCTTTGCTGTCAACTTCATCTTAACATCCATCGTTCATGCTTTTTACCTACTTCTGAGGAACTAACGACATCTGTTGTTGCTGTTTATTTTTCCAGATGTTGTTTCTATCTATTCTCTCTTCTATTTTTACTTGTTTTCTCACTCTTTGGTTCCTACTAGTCTTGAGTCACGAGGTGGTTCTCATTTCTCATCTCGTCTAGCCTCCCCACACATTTTAGTATAACCCCTTCTTGATTTATAATATTTTACTCGGGGATTCCCTCTTGGGTAAATCGGATTGGTTTCAAGAAGAACTCTATAAGTCCCTACATTCTGTGGATTCCTTCACAGTATGGGGCAGGAGGACCTTCAACCTCCCAGTTAGCTAGTCTATTCACCTAGTTTTGAGTGAGAGGTGAGAGAATCGGCCTTCACAAGTTAAGTTAACACACAATCGCAACATTAAAAGATCTTTGGGCATTGTTTGACAACATTGTTTGTGTAGAAATCTATATTTCTTCTGATAACAGTGTAGTTAATTGGCCTAAACATCTTAAGAATCAGTAGGTTGTGTGTTAATGAACTCTTGGTTGAATTCCATCAACATGTCTAACAATCCGGCTTATGAATATGATGATGATTTTAATGATGAGTTTGTGGAAATGGTCAATTCTAATGTTCAGCCTAAAGAATCAGTTCAATCATCTTCTCAAGCTGATAATGAGGAGGTGAGTTTAAGGGTCAATCCCACTTATGCACATGAATCTTAAGATGACCCTGAACATTCCCATCTTTTATCCCGCTACTCGCCTGAGGACATCATTTCCATGCTCTCCGAGCATACGGTTCGGGTGAGAACTTCCACCTCTTCACCCTCTCCCTTTATGGCCTCTCAAGCCAAGTCTATTCCAAGGCTTGTCACTCAATCTCGGGTCCCTGTCCCCACTCTTTCCACCACTCCTCCTGCACCAGCTCCCATTCCAACTCCCCATCCTACTTATCCATCTTATGTCCAACCCACACCCCCCGCTCAATCCGAATCCGTCTCCAAATCCGAAATGGAGGGTTTTGTTAGGAAGCTATTGGCTAAATCCCTATCCTTGTCTAAACCTCACTCCCTTCAAAACTACTGCAATCCCCTGACCACCTACTTTCCCCCGGGTTTCAAAGCCCTGAAGTATCGCAAGTATGATGGGACCTTTGACCCTCAATTCCACCTCGCAGGCTTTCTCATGGACTCTAATCAGTGGCTATATGATTGGGTCCTCATGGTTCACCTTTTCCAACAATCGTTAGAAGGGGAAGCCTTAAGGTGGTTCACTTCCTTACCTACATCGGATCTCCTTACTTTTGACATCATTTCTGAATGCTTCGTCTCTCACTTTGCCTACATGGCCAGTCAAGTGCCCATGCTCTGTGACTTGGTTGCAGAAAAGATGAAGCTGGAAGAGGACTTTGTCACCTTTGCCAACCACTAGAGAGCCATGGCTTTGAGGGCCGACCTCCCCATTCCAGAGTCCTAAGCCATCACAATGATTGTGAACAATACCACTCCCTTGCTTAAATCCATCTTGATGCTTAGTGAGTTTCCCTCCTTTGCACATCTCTATAATTGAGCTAGAGTGGTCTAAAGCCAAATCAAGGACTCCTCCCTCCCACCATTCTTTGAAGGGAAGCCCAAGGGACGCAAGGCTCCCGCAGCACCTATCACCGAGGGGGTGACCGTCAATGAGCCCGTCCATGCCTGCAATTAGCCATTAAGGCCTACTAACAAGTATTCCACCTTTACATCCACCTCCAATCCCCATCAATTCCCATCATTTCCCTCCAAGCCCTATTCAGCTATTCCTCCACCTTCTGGCTACACCCGGCCAGGGCCCAAGAGATCCCACTATTCGGCTCTCCCCGAATCCCTTGGGGACATCTTCTTTGCCCTCATGTCTTTTGATGCCATCCAACTTCCACCATAGAAGCAGGGTGTACATCCTAGATCCGACACCTCAAAGTATTGTCCCTACCATAGGGCCCCCGGTCATGAGATCCACAACTGTTTTACCTTTCGAGATTGGGTGTATGATATGAATGATGAGGGCAGAATCAACTGCGATGATGTCAAAGTAGCCATCACCAAGTCCATACTTTCAAGAAAAGACTTGGGTATAGTCCAGAACCCCCTCCCCAACCACCAAAATAATAACAACCAGTCCATTTCTAAGTCTCAGGAGAAGGTCAACACCATGACACATCTAGGGCCTCGGGTTGTGAGGAGAGAACAACATTGGGAGGTGGAAGATTTTGAACAATGGTACCCATGTCCACCAGTTGAGTCCCAGGAACCCTCCACCACTATTGATGTCATCATGGATGAGCGGCCCTTAGTGCTCATCAGACCTGCCCGCAAGGATACTCAGTCTGTCCCCACTCTCCCTACCCAAGAGTCATCCATCGTTGGATCCCAACCCTCTCCAACTCATCCTCCCTAAGTCTCAAGAGCACCTTAGCGTCACCCTCCGGAACTGCATTGTTCCTCCACCTACATGGGCATCACAAGATGAGGAGGATAGTGGACCCCTGCCGCCCGCCAGCACTGAGTATGATATTCTTCAACATCTAGACAAGACTCCTACAAGGGTTTCTATCTTAGAGTTGATTCGGAAATCACCTTCTCCAGTTTCTCCAAAAGATCATGGTTAATGATGACCTCCCTGCGAGTGGGGTTACCAATGCTATTCTTTCCCTGACTCAAGGGCCTTCCATCTCCTTCTCAGACAAAGACCTTGCTGCTCTCGAGTGCCACTCACTTCCTCTTTGTTTGACTATCACCCTCAATGGGGTGTTGGTCGACTCTACTCTCATCAGCACGGGAGCATCCATCAACGTCTTTCTGATGAAAACCCTCAAGCAGCTTGGTTTAGAGGAGGGTAGTCTGGAGAAAATATGTTCCACTATCATTACTTTTGACAATTCCAAAAGGGTGGCTAAATGAAAGATCACTCTTCAATTGGAGGTAGGACCCGTTACTATGTCCACCGAATTCTTAGTCCTGAACGTTGATCCAGCCTACAAGGCCAGCCTCGGCTGTCCTTGGCTAGAACAAACTTTAGGGGTCCCTTCCACCGTCCATCAATGATTCAAGTTTCCATTCAATGGGCAGATTATCAAAATCAAGAGCATCCCTACCATAGAAACCCTCAATTCTACCACGTTAGAGTAGATGCCACATCTCTTCATTCCAGACAAGGGGAAGAAACCTATCATGTCAATCATTGATTTCCCATCTCCCCTTGTTTTGAGCCAATCTCCCTTCACTGTTGAAGAATATGAGATGTCCACACGTCCTCAAGGGAAAGGTTGGGAGGTGATGACAAAGATAGGTTATATCCATGGCAAAGGGTTGGGTAGAGACAAGCAAGGTCCCATCAGAAGTGTCCAAGTGAGGAGAGTGTTAGTATGGGCCGGTTTAGGATTTCTTCCTGATCCTATTCATCCAGATCCTTTCATACCCTATACACTTCTTACCTAAACCTTGAAGAAACATTTCGTCCAAGGACCCATCCAACTAGGGACAAGGGATCCTATTGTGGAAGAAGTGCCTGATTCAGAAAGTGAGGAAGAAGAAGAAGCTGCTGAGGTGGAGGAGTTTTGTGAGGACTTTGGCCTTCTCTCACTCTTTGATTCCAATTCTGATTCTCCCCCCTTGACCCCATCTCCATCTCCATCTCTATCTTCTCTCTCCTCAGCTGGAGTCTTCTTGGCACACGAGTGTCCTACCACAACTACTTACCTCCCCCTTCTATTCCATCCCATCCTACCTCCATTACTCGCCTGGCCGGTTGTGGCAACTTCAAGCCAACAACTTATGGTTCTTGGCCATGACTCCCAAAAACAAAATGCAAATTTTCAAGGGTGGGAATGTGAGGTCTCCGTCGAGCACCCTTCCTCTATGGAGTCTCCTTCGATTGGCCAGGGGCTGACTCTATTCAGCTTGAACACTGATACTTGTCCATCCAAGGGCATCCCTCCTATACATAGTTCTATACATAGTAATTTAGATTTAAGTCTAGGGTTAGGACTAGGTTTAGAAGAGTCTAGTCTCTCTCAAGTGTGCATCCCTAAGGAGAAGAGTAGGTGAGTTCCTTCCCGATATGTTCTAGCTTTGGCTAAGAGGTGCTTTAAGTTAAGTCAAGGCCTAGAATTTTTTGAGGAACCTACCCTTGTAGAAACAGATTTTGTAGAAGGAGATTCAGTAGATGATGGTTTAGGTGTGTATCTACTAGATGCTGATGAAGAAGATGAGCCAGGAGATCTTGGGTCGAGAGAAGAGGACCCAGTGAGCTCCTATGTGGATGGTACCAAGAGGTTTGATGAGCCAACCATGGCTGCGGATGAACCAACCAATGAGATCAACCTTGGCACTGAAGAATCCCTAAAGGTAGTTTTCATTAGTGTTGCATAAAGCCAAATTCATCAGAGTTGTGCTTTATCCGTAATGGGTAGCTAACATCGTCCCCGTGATGAAGAAGAACGGTAAGGTTAAGATCTGCATAGATTTCCATGACCTTAATCGTGCTTTCCCTAAGGACGATTTTCCTCTTCCTCACATAGATGTCCTAGTGGACAATATTGTCGACTTTGAGATGTTGTTATTCATGGATGGTTTCTCAGGGTACAACCAGATCCGTTTGGGAGAGGAAGACCAGGAGAAAACTTCTTTCACCACACCATGGGGGACCTATTGCTATGTCGTGATGCCATTCGCATTGAAGAATGCGGGAGCAACCTATCAAAGGGCAATGATGGCAAATTTTCATGACATGATGCATGTGCATATGGAGGTTTATGTTGATGACATCTTGATGAAATCTAGAAGTTGACATGGCTATGCTGAGGTCCTCCAGGCAGTTCTCCAATGGTCTAGAGAGCATAAGCTTAAGATGAACCCCAAGAAGTGTGTTTTCGGAGTGTCCTCAGGGAAATTGCTTGGGTTCATTGTTAGCAAGAGGGGAATTGAGATCGATCCTAACAAGGCCAAAGCAATAATCGATATGCCTCCTCCTAAGAATATCAAACAGGTTAGAGGGCTAATTGGCAGACTTCAGTTCATTAGGAGATTCATTTCTCAACATTCAATCTACTGTAAGCCCTTCTATGAGATGCTTAGAGGCAAGGTTAAATTTGATTGGAATGATAAGTGTCAAAAGGCCTTTGAAGAATTGAAGAGTTATCTCCTCAACCCCCCTGTTCTCACTCCTCCGGTCCCGGGTTGGCCTTTACTGCTCTATGTGTCAACCATTGAAGATTCAATTGGAGCAGTCTTGGCCTAATATGACGATGAGAAGAAGGAGAGAGCGGTGTATTACCTATCCAAGTTGTTCAATAAAGCTGAAAAGTAGTACACCGCTATGAAAAGGACATGTGCGGCAGTCATCTGGGTCGCCCAAAAGTTGAAGCACTATTTCCTAGCTCATGAAGTGAAGCTTCTAGCGCGAATGAACCCAATTCGGTAATTTCTAGAAAAGTCTGTTTTGACTGAACGTTTGGTGAGGTGGCAAAGTTTTCTTAATCAGCTTAACATCACCTACGTAAATCAGAAGTCGATCAAGGGGCATGCTATTACTGAGCATTTGGCACACCATCTCTTACCTTCATGTTCTCCCATCGATGAAAGCTTTCCTGATGAAGAGTTAGGAGCCATTATTGATGGTGAACCTTCATGGATACTTTACTTTGATTGAGTGCTTAGTTCTAAAGGGAGTGGTATAGGGGCAATCCTTCTCTCACCCGAAGGGGTAGTGATTCCGTATGCTTACCAATTAACCTTCCCCGCCACGAACAATGTGGCTGAGTATGAGGCACTCTTGGTTGGGCTGAAAATGGCATTGTTGCTTGGAGTTAAAGAGTTAAGGATAATTGGAGATTCACAATTAATACTTCGACGGTCCCTTAGCAAGTAACAGACTCAGGATCCCAAGTTGAAACCATACTAGGATTCGGTAGGAAGGGTAATCCGGTAATTTAGGAAGCTCACTCTAGTTCAGACCCCTAGGGCTAAGAACATTCTGGCATATTCACTTGCTTCCCTAACTTCTTCTCTCCCTATTTTGCTAGGAAGATTCTCTGAAACCAACACTGTGCAAAGATTGAGAATCCCTTCTCATGCTGATTCGTGGTTCTCTCAACTCCAGTCTCCTTCACCTCATGTCCATGCACTTTCAAAAGAGCCAGAAATTGATCTTGATGATGGCCATCCCTGGTATTTTGACATCGAGAACTATCTCAAAGATGGTTCCTTCCCTGAATATGCCACTTCTTCTGATAGACGGGCCATTCGCCGTCTCTCTGCACGTTACAAGCTCATAGGTGGCATTCTCCATAAGAAATCCCTTATTGGGGTTTACTCTGTTGTCTTGATGAGATCGAATCCCAAAATGTTGTTGAAGCTGCTCACTCTAGAGAATGTGGTAGCCATGTTAATGGTAGAGCAATTGCCCAAAAGTTGCTAAGACACTACTACTGGCCTACCATGGAAGAAGATTGCACTCATTTTGTCTATCATTGTGCTAAATGCCAACTCCATGGTGACAAGATCCATGCTCCTTCCTCTTCTCTTCACCCTCTCATTGCTCCATGGCCTTTCGCCATGTGGGCATTCGATGTGGTAGGTCCACTCAGGGACAGAACTAGAGAAATCCATAAGAAGTCCTTCATCCTGACCACCACTGAGTATTTCACGAAGTGGCCTGAAGCAGAAGCATTCATAGAGGTCAAAACTTCAACAGTTGTCAAGTTCATCAAGTGCAACATCCTTGCAAGATTTGGCATGCCTCGGGACATCATCACCAACAATGGACCACAATTAACTTCACAGAAGCTTCGCGACATGTGTGGTAAATCTGGTATAAACTTGCATCATTCATCTCCATATTATCCACAAGGTAATGGACAAGCGAAAGCTACTAATAAAACTCTCATCAAGATCATAAAGAAAACATGCGAATCTCACAGTAATGCTGATGGGCCAGATCACTTGGTTGAAGCTCTATAGGCTTACCGTACCTCCATCCGAACTCCCATAGGGCAAACCCCCTATGCTTTGACATACGGATCAGATGCGGTACTCCCATATGAGATCTTCATCCCTTCACTAAGAGTTCAATTGGATTTCGAGCTTGACCTTGGTCAACGTCGAGAAGCTTTACTAGCGTAACTTGAACTCTTGGATGAAAGGCAAATGATAGCAGTTGACCATGCACAAATTTACCATCAAAGGATTGCACATTTTATGCTAAAAAGGTCCTTGAGAGAAAATTTGAAGTAGGAGAAATGGTCCTCAAATGCAAGATGATTAAGGCACCAGGTCTCAGGAGTAAATTGCAAGAGAATTGGGAGGGCCCATTCATTGTCAAAGAGGTGTACTCAGAGAATGCATATAGGTTAGTGGACGCTGAGGGAGTTGAGTTGTCACATCCATGGAACGTAGTTTACCTCAAAAAATTATATCCTTAGTCAATCAGTCTGTCTGTTCATCACTTGTCAATGTCATGGGTTTAGAACTCTACTCTTCACTTGGCCAATAGCAAGGTATGGTCTCTTTACATACCACACGATATTGGAGCATTGGTCATTAGCCTGAAAATCATAAATACACTTGGATGTGTCTCAAGCCAACATAACCTCTTTTCTCTTCTTACTCGGTCAAGTTTGGAGAAAGGGACATAATACAAGTAGGGAACCACCCACTCGCACCCGAAAGAGAAAGTGACAACAAACAGAGGCAACAAACAAAGGAAAAAGAAGAAAAAGAAGAGAATGCAAAAACAAATCTGGATGACAAGGAAAAGCCAAAGGTCAAAAAAGGGTAGCAAAAAGTACGTACCAAAAAAAAGGCTGACCAAATAAAGAAGGTAGCAAATAGTACGTGCCTCCACCAATAAATCATGATGAAAAGTACCCCTGAAAATAATTGAAAACTAAGTCTTTCGGTATGCGACGTTGGCTTAGAAACCAAAAGTAGTTTGAATCAAATCCTCACATGAATTCCTATTTACTTCTTCCAATATCTCCCCCTAGGGACAATTTGTCTTTGTAAGACCTTCCACAGTGGAAAATATCAAGAAGGTTATGATCAGTATCCAATGTCAACAATGTCATGCACGATCCCCTCATTTATGGGCTATGAGGATAAGTAGATTATGAAGACCCTATACCTTGACTTGTGATGAACACGTGTCTTAGAGTAAAAAAAATAAAAAATTTAGTTGTACGTATTGTGTTGAGTGTGTATTTGAATTCCTTAATGATAATTTTTAATGATGACCAATCGACATCACTCATACTTTGATTTTGATGATGACATATTGTACATATTTCAACAGTGAATACACAACATGTTTTTGATACTTAATATTTCATATCCTACTGATAATGATATGTTTTGACGGTCCACTCTTCATATATATAGGTTTACAAAGTTTTTGTAAAAGTAGAGTCGACTCTAGTTGACAGACAGGTCAACTCTAGTTGATAGATAGGTCGACTCTCAAAGTCTGCCCAACAAGTTCCTGAAGAATAGGTTAAAGTAGAGTCGACTCTAGTTGACAATAAGGTCGACTCTAGCAGTTGATCAGGTCGACTCTAGTTGTTGATCAGGTCGACACTAGTTGTCTGTCAGTCGACACTAGTGTTCTGCCAAGAAGCTAGAACTGTTATTTAGTTAGTTGTAACGCCCCTCTTAGACCCAGTATAGTTATTCCAACTCACATTGGATCCAATAGAGGTATTACAGTGGAACATATCCAACAATAGACGGTACAGATTGAGACATACATAAATGACAATTTAATTCCAACAAGATGCAACGGAACATGGAACCAAAATTTTCAATCAACATCATATTCAAATACTAAGTCTAAAACATAAAGGAAAGATAGTAATAGTCCAAATTTATTACAATCCATAAGTCCAAATGCATAAAATAAAAGGTACATATTTTCCTCACATACATGATCCCTCTAACACCCTCAAGCAAAACACTAAGCCTCCACGTCGTCACGTTCTGAGTCAGAGTGCACTAACTCCTGGGTATCTTCTGTCTCTCCTGAAATGTTAATCAAGTGTGAGTCTAAAAGACCCAACAAGTCACATGAAAGATAGTTCAAGATATAATATATATATTAGGTTTAAAACATGATAACATATTTCTTTCACATTCTTGATATCATATAGTTCTTCCTATCAACATGTTCTAAATCATTTAGCAATCACTCTTTACATAGCATGGTTATTTATCATGGAAATAAAACAATTCATGTAATATATAACTTACATCTCACATTATAGCATTCGATCTAAAATTTGTTCATATGGCATGGCATGTAATCAAATTTCAATGGTATATATCTAATGTCATGTAACATGTAAACAATTTCAAGTTCTTTTAATCTATGTCATGTAACATGTAATAATTCCTCATGTAGCAAGAAGTCAATTTAACATGTAGCATGTAGTTCATATAACAAGTAACATGTAGTTCATGTGGCATGTAACATGTAGATCATGTATCATGTAGTCAATTATCATGTAGACATGTTGTTCATGTAGTCATTTAGTTCATGTAGTTGCCAAGACATAGCCCATACTATTAATAGAGATCATGTAGCATGTAATCATTCACTTATCACCTAGGCAAAGCAGTGATGAAGTCTAGGTTATTGCGCAATACCGGGGAATGTCCTTCCCACCTTAACCAGTAGAACATGTCTACCTCCAAGATTTCAATCCGTTGCCCACAGATTCATGTAGTCATTTTATGTAGGTGAACCATTACCATAGGGGCATTCCATGGTGTAGTTCCTTGTAGTTATCTCTATCATAGCAATGTCTTATTGGCCAATTCATTTCAGATGCATTAATGTATACAATCATGCAATTTACATTTTCATACAATTCTATCATGCTCTTTCATACATTCATGCATAATTTATCAAGATGATAATGAAATATCACATAGCATGCCTTTCTCAGTTCTGAAATTAAACTCTACTGTATAACAGAAACCTATCATGGTACTACATTTATCAAAATCCATCATGTATATACAATGTCATGTTTATTGAATTCTATATGTTTTTTACCATTCAGAAAATCATAACAGTATGCACAATGATCTAAAAATCCCAAAATTTTGACAGAAAATCTGACTCAGATCATAGCACACACATGCAAAATTTCATGATTTTCTGAGCTCTGTAAATATTTTTCATGATTAATATTTGTAAATCTGAACTACTTAACATGGTATAACAGTGATAACATCATGCAGTTATCATGTAAAACTTTCATACAACAGGTCTGTAGTTTTATCTAATAGCATTACAGTTCCTAAGTACAACATTACCACATGAATCATACTTGCATTCTTTTCATTTCTCTTTTACTAATTCAAATAAAATCCAAAAGGAACAATCACATATATCCCATACATCATTGCAATGACCTGCCCATAGTATAACAGCACTGAATCACATAAATATAACTTGGCCGAAACTTCATAACATGCATCACAGTTGAGCAAATATAATCAAATTGCAGAAAAATATAGCACTCATACACTTAACGGCCAAATATGTGGCGTTTACACAAGGTCAACGGCCATATATCTTGTCGTTAATATCAATAGATGGCGGGACATAGCGCCGTTAACATATAGTAGACGTCCAAAATAATGTTGTTTACAAGAAATCAACGGCGGTCGATGATGTCGTTTACATAAACTAAATGACAGTCGATATGGACGTTAAGTTCATTCGTCCAGAAAACACAGAACTTGCACATGAAATAACAAAACTTACATCCCTTCCCGCACATTATTTAGATGGTTTAAAATTCTATAAAAATATTAAAACTAAAGAATACACTATCCTAAATTGATCCCCCTATGTCACTTGCCTTTAACCCTCCTTTTGGAGTGATGAAAAAATATTCGAAGGCGCCCGCCTTGGCTACAAGGCAGTCCTCCTCTTCGACTTCAATCGCCCAAAACTAGCTTCTAGCATAGCTCCCCCACTTGGAGAAGCTTCTAACCTCGATGCTTGATGATCCTCCTTGGTCCAGCATGCTTCAGATTGCCCGAACAAAGCTCTGGAACCCTTCTCTCGGCCTGCCTTGTCTCTCTTCCAAACCAGTGCAAAAATCTCCCCCAAAGGCCAAAACTAGTTCTGATAAGGATCCCTACGCCTAGCTCAAACCTAATCCTAGCCATTGGATCTGAAACGCACCAAATCCCCCTCTTAAATGCATGGAAATGGCCGACAATCTCGCCCAAAACGGTAACGACAAAAACATGCAAGTCAGGTTAACACCAACCCATGTTGCCGTCGATCATGGTGTAGACGTCGATCGATCTGGTCGTTCTCTAACTTGCCAAAAAAACCAAATATTCCAGAAAATAATAAATGGCATAATAAGCTGTCGTTAACAAACAGTTAACGGCAAATGATCATGCCGCTAATAGTAGTCAACGTCAGACGATGTTGACGCCAAGTTCAACACAGAACAACATACAACTAAATAATGAAAACTTACACAATTACATTATTTAATTCAATAAAAATCCTAGGGTACTACACCCTCCCCCCCTTAAAATAATCTTCGTCCTCGAAGATTGGGTTAGAATACTCACCAAACAAAGACGGATATTGCTTCTTCATCCTTTCTTCAAGCTCCCAAGTTGCTTCTTCATGCGAGAAATTCCTCCATAAGACTTTTACAAAAGGAATGGACTTCGATCTCAACTCTTGCACCTTCCGATCCAGAATCTCTACAGGATGCTCTGCATGGGATAAATCTGGTTGAAACTGCAATGGCTCATAACTAATCACATGAGCCGGATCTCGAACATACCTTCTCAACATGGATACATGGAAAACTAGGTGCACTGCTGCCAAGGATGGTGGCAAAGCTAGCTGGTATGCCACATTACCCATCTTCTTCAATATCTGAAAGGGACCAATGAACCTCGGATTCAACTTGCCTCTCTTCCCAAATTTCACCACACCCCTGGTTGGCGATACCTTGAGAAAAACATGATCTCCTACCTCAAAAGCCAAGTCTTTCCTTCTCGTATCCGCATAACTCTTTTGACGATCTTGAGCTGCCTTCAATCTTTGCACAATCAACTGGATCTTCGCTGAGGTTTCCTGCACTACTTCTGGTACAACCAGATGCCGATCTTCTGCTTCCTCCCAACACAACGGGGATCTACAAGGTCTCCCATATAAAGCCTCAAATAGCACCATACCTATACTCGAATGGAAACTATTGTTATATGCAAATTCCATAAGAGCTAGGTGGCATTCCCAATCTTCTCTCCAGTCCAGAACACAAGCCCTAAGCATATCCTCCAACGTCTGAATAGTCCTCTCGGACTGTCCATCCATTTGTGGATGAAATGCTGAACTCAACTTCACTTGGTAGCCAAAAGCGTGCTGCAAACTCTGCCAAAATCTAAAAGTAAATCTTGGATCATGATCTAAGATAATCGACTTCGGAATCGCATGCAGCTTCACAATGCCATCAATGTACAATCTTACCAAGCTCTCTACGGACTGCTTCTTCTTCATAACCAGAAAATGAACACTCTTTGAGAATCTATCAGCAATCACCCATATAGAATCATTCCCTCTAGCCGATCTAGGCAATCCAGTCACAAAATCCATAGTCACTTGCTCCCACTTCCACTGAGGAATATCTAGCTTCTGCATTAAACGTGAAGGTTGCTTACATTCTGCCTTCACCTGTTGACATATCAAACATTTCGTCACAACATCTGTAACATCCCGCTTCATGCCAGACCACCATAATGAACGCTTCAGATCCTTATACATCTTCCCACTACCTGGGTGAATGGAGAACTGTGATCTATGCGCTTCCTCCAAAATCTCCTCTCGCAAATCCGCATCAATAGGGACACATACCCGATGATTCGAACGAATCACACCATCTTCATCTCTAATAATGCCAGCCTTTCCAACCATCTCCTGCAATAGAGGGTCATCTTTTTGCAAAGCAATAACCCTATCATGAACAGAAGATCTAAGGGTCAACTGAGCTATGAACATGCTGCACAACTGTGGTTCTAGAACAACCAATGATCCTGAAGCATCTTCCAACATCTTCCAGTCTTGTCGCATCATTTGCCTCTTCCTGCTCAATGCATCCGCCACCACATTGGCTTTCCCTGGGTGGTATGAAAGCTCAAAGTCATAATCCTTTAGAAATTCAATCCACCTCCACTGCCTCAAATTCAACTCCTTTTGGGAGAACAGATATTTGAGACTCTTGTGGTCTGAGAAAAGCTCAAATCTGACTCCATACAGATAGTGTCTCCAGATCTTTAAAGCAAAGACCACTGCCGCCAGTTCCAAATCATGAGTTGGGTAATTGCGCTCATGCTCCTTGAGTTGCCTAGAAGCATATGCCATAACTCTACCTCCCTGCATTAGAACATAGTCAAGCCCAATCTTCGAAGCATCTGTGTAGATAAAGAAAGAATCCACACCATTGGGTAACACAAGCACTGGTGCTGAGGTCAATCGAGTATTTAGCTCCTGGAAACTCCTTTCACAAGCCTCTGACCATTCAAACTTAACTCCCTTCCTAGTCAGCCTTGTCAAAGTAGCCGCAATAGAAGAGAAACCCTCTATAAACCTTCTATAATAGCCAGCCAAGCCAAGGAAACTCCTGATGTTAGCAGATGATCTCGGTGTCTCCTTGTCAAGGATAGCTTCCACCTTAGCAGGATCCACAGACACTCCATTTCCAGAAATGACATGCCCCAAGAAATGGACCTCCTTTGCGACGACCCTCTTTATACCGGTACGATTATACCAACCCACGTCGGTATAATGAACGTCATCACAGTGGGACATTTACCCAAACGATAACATACGATTGAGATGCTCATAAATATAAATACAGAGTAGCGGAAGCAAAAGAACTACTTGTCTTCATTTCATCATCCACATTTAACATACATGATTCAAATGACAATTTAAAGATAACTAAAGTCCACGTAAATAAAGTGCTAAAAATCAGATTACATAGCTTGTCCACAATTACATAGTAGTTTCATTACAATGCCTCAATTACATACAATGAAAGCAAAATGTCACGATGACGACTCCACCAGGCTACTCGCCATGCTCGAAGTCACTCTCCACGGTCTCCTCTAACGATGTAGGGTCACCAACTAAACCTGTACACCGAAGCAAGGAATGAGTCTAAAAGACTCAGCAAATAACACCACACACCTCATACATGCATATATCATAGTAGGTTTTTCATTCCAATTTACAAAGCAAAACATATAGCATGCTTGGACATTGATAAAAGACAACCTATCATGATAATTCTACAAAATTTAAAACACATGGTACATGATTTAAGCCATTCCAAAATAAATATCCTATCACATGCTTTCTACTCATTCAATCACATGAAAGCTATATTTCAAATCAAGCTACAGCATGGAAGCAACCACACATGGGATTCTTGCCTACATAAAAGGAAACAGTCCTATCATGGTTTCTGCACATTCTTGCACATGCAATTTATCATTTCATACACATTAAGGTTGCTGTTTTGACATACTTTAGCAATTCACATCTTATCGCATGAGAGCTACAATTCTAATTAACTACAACACGATAGCAATTAAACATGGAATTGTTCGCACATATGCAAGAAATGCTCCTAGCATGGATTCTACGCATTTTTACACATATAAAACATTCTTATAAACACCTTTAGGTTGCTGTTATAACATAATTTCACATTAACATATCATGGACCACAATTTCACAATTTAACATAATGGTTTCACATGTTTACACAATTACTCATTCACATAGTTCTCTTTTTACACATTGCACATTTACACATATTCACACTACAAAATTTACACATAATCACATTCACATTTCACAGTTTGGTGCCGTGACACATAGTCCAAACCACCATTAGAAGGACACATCACATAACACATACACATAGACGCCACCTAGGCAATACAGTGACGACTCTTGGACTGCGCAGACTGGGAGAACAAATCTCCACCCTAACCAGTGGTACTTGTCCACCTCCAGGATTTCATCCTAATGCCCTTAGGATCTTAACACATTGAACCTTCCCATGGGGACTTTTCCATGGTACGGTTCCACGGCCCTCTATGGAAGCAGTGTCACACATGGCACAGTCTTACACATTACACATTCCGATTTTAACACACATATTACACATGTCTTTACATTCTCTCACTTATACACATGGCTCTGTTTTCCTAATCATGATACTATTGTTGACAGAAATCAAACATTCAGTAGCTCACATTAATCAGGTTGGCAAACACATCATCAAATCATATTCATGATAGCATGCATTTATCACATGTTTTCACATGGGAATTTCATAATACCCTTTACAGTTATCCAAATATCATGAAATTTTAACCACACACTAATTGCAGGCTCATGACCTCACATACAAATTTCCAGATTTTTTGATTTACAGAAATTAAAACATTCAGTTTCATGCCATTCATAATTCAATTTATCATGGAGCATAACATGAATACCCAGTTTGACAGTTCATAGCCCTGAACCTAACATACACATCATCACAGGAATTTTCCCTGGATTTATTGCACAACACACAATTTACTGTAAACTTTACAAATCCTACGCATGTCTTTTATTTCCAAAACAGAAATTACAGTAAATCCCACAATCATGGAAAAATTCTCAAAATTGCAGGGCATGGACTGATACGTATATACACGGTTTAGAAAAATTTAGGGCATTCCATTCCTCAGGGATCATGTAGACAGTAGGTGAACATGCATAATCCATTTTCCAAACATGTATTTCAATAAGTCTAACAATTCATGCCATTCACCGAAAAGCACAAAAAATTCCACACACATCACATTGTCTATTTTACATAACATATACGATTACATTATATCCTCATGCGAAAACACTTCAGAAATTAATCATATAGAAGGGAGAACAGCTCACTGTTCTGTCCTGAAAAACTTAACGGCACAGTCTGGCTGTTAACAGAGCTTAACGGCATCGTCGCATGCCGCCAACTGAAGATCTTAACGGCAAGAGAACTTGTCGTCAAGTTCAGGTCTGAACAAAAACACAGACCCGAGCTCCAAAAATAAGAGAATTTGGGGGATCCAGGACACGATAAAATCTCATAAAAATAGTAAAACCCTACTAGACTCATACATGGACGAAATGTATGGGTTACTTGCCTCTCAATAAATCTCCAAAGGGATCAAAGTTGTTGTTGAAGCTCTCCTTGAGCAGTCCCAAGAAGCCTCCAAACTCCTCTTGCTCCGGGTTCTTGGTCGATGTAGACGCCAAACCAACGTCGGGGAAGCCTTCCCTATGTCCCAGTTATCCTCCAGTCGGTGCAGATCACCGGGAGAAGCCTTCAGTCGCCAGATCAAAGCCTTCAAAGTTCAGGTTTCCTTCAGTCCAGAGCTAGGGTTTCTCTCCTCTTTTCAAAGAGTCAAGAGAGCTCTTCTGGTGCAGAAGGGGTTTGGTTTATAAGAGAAGGGGTTTGGGATATCCCGGAGGGGTGATGTGAAGGCCTGATAGCCGTTGGGGACATCTCCCCAATGGCTGGGCTTGCTTGCCCCCGGAATTTCGGGGTCTGCAACGCATGCAGGTCAGAGATATTAACGTCCACATCCATGGCCGTTGACTTGAGTATTAGCGTCCAACGATATAGACATTTACCAGCATGGACGTCCACCCTGTTGACGCCAATTGGCCCTTCGGCCAGAACTTAAAACATGCAGAAAATCCATGCATACGATGTATATATATATACATATACATGCAATATGTATACTATCATGTACACACTACCACCATGCAATAATTTATAATCTGATTATACACATGCACACATAAGTATAACTAGTTAATACGTACGTAGATATGTACATCTATGCATACACAAGCATGAAATTTTTTTTTACACGTAATAAAGTAATACAACAAAATTCGAGGGCCTTACATCCTTCATCTAGAAGTTGCAAATACTGAATTTGGCATACAACTTGTGCTTCCTCTAGACTTCCAGCACAATCCTTAAATGCTCTCTATGAATTTCCTCATCAGGTGAGTAGATCAGCACATCATCAATGAAAACCACCACAAAAGAATCAAGATACTCCCGAAAGACCATGTTCATCAAGTCCATGAAAACCGCTGGAGTATTTGTCAAAACAAATGGCAAGACTAGGAACTCATAATGACCATATCTCGTCCTAAAAGCTGTTTTCGAAGCATCCTCCGGCTTGATTCGGAGTTGATGATAGACAGAACGAAGATCGATCTTAGAAAACACCGAAGCTCCACGCAACTGGTCAAACAAGTCATCAATACAAGGTAAAGGATACTTGTTCTTAATAGTCACCTAATTGAGCTTGTGGTAGTCAATACACAGCCTCATCGACCCGTCCTTCTTCTTCACAAAGAGTATAGGTGCTCCCCAAGGTGATACACTCGGCCGAATAAAACCCTTATCAAGCAATTCCTGCAGTTGCTTCCACAATTCCGCCAATTCCGCTGATGCCATACGATAAGGAGCAATAGAAATAGGTGTTGTGCCAGGTACCAACTCAATACCAAACTCGATCTCCCTTGCAGGGGGCAATCCAGACAAATCCTCGGGAAAGACATCACTGAAATCCCAGACAATATCAATATCCTCCACGGACAAGACCTTCTTCGAATCTTCGAATACCACCACACTAGTAAGAAAGCCGCCATCACAATCCTTGCTCAACATCTGGGCTGCCTTCAGGGCTGAAATCACGAACTTACCCGACATGTTCTTGGGTAAGGGATGAACAAACTCCTCCTCACCAGGAATCCGGAAAATGGTAATCTTCCTCCTACAATCCATAAGGGCATAATGCTCCTCGAGCCAGTCTAAGCCCAAAATAGCATCGTAGTCCTTCATCTTCAACAGATAAAAGCTACCGGGCAAAACTCGCTCTTCAATATTCACATGAAGAGAAGCAAAAAACTGCCCAGTCAACATAGTCCCGGCTGGAGTATGAACAAACAAGGGAACCTCCAACACTTCCGGAACCAAACTACTCTCCTTCATCAAAACCTTCACAAACTTCTCGAAAATAAAGCTATGCGTAGCACCAGTATCAAACAAAACTCGAGCATGCATTCCTATAATCAAAACTGTACCTTCTGTGATGTGCTCCACCAACTCTGCCTCATCTCTCGCCAAAGCGAACACTCGAGCCTGAGCCCTCGGTCTCCCTGTTGCTCTCGGTGCCGATCTAGCTGTTACTGGTGCTGCTGCCACTGCAGTTTACTGCGCCATCTTCAGACAATCTCAGATCTTGTGGTTCTTGTCACCACATCTCAAGCATCTCCCAGAAGTAAGCCAACAGACCTCTCCTCCATGACGCTTCCCACACTGAGTACACAAGGGCTTTTCTGCAACTGTGCCTACGCTTGGTGTCGGTGTAGCCACTCTCGCTGGTATCACTGCCCTAGGCTGAAATGCTGGGGCCTTCTTCTTCTTATCTTGCCGCTGAAATGCTGATCCAGGCCTCTTCAAAGAAACCCTCTTCTCCTCCAGGTACACTTCCATCTCGGCTTCCTGCATGCATGCCGCTGACAAAGCCTCCTCCCTAGATCGATGCCCCAAAGCTACCAGTCTAGTCCTAAGGGACGGCTTCAACCCCATGATGAACTTCTTCACTTTCCTCCGCTCGTCTACCACAATATGGGGCGCATACTTGGATAGCTCCGCAATTCTAGCCTCATACTCAAGCACACTCATTGACCCTTGGGTTAATGTCAGAAACTCCTACTTCATGCGATCCTGCACATGCTCCGGAATGTACTTTGCCATGAACAATTGGACAAACTCAGCCCAAGCAACCTCCATAGCTCCATCTCTGAACTGTGTGTGTAGTACTGATGACCACCACACATCGGCATGCTCCTGCAAAAGAAGGTAGACACGTCTAAGGGTGCACCACAAACAACATACATAATCCTTCTAAAACTATTCTTTACCTGCAACATATAAGTAGCTGAAATCACTCTCTCCTCTTTTGCGCATCGGATAGCATGAAAGATCTTCTCCGTCTCCCGAAGCCAACTCTCCGCCATGATAGGATCACTCTGTTGCCCAGCTAGCAAGCCCAGAGGGGGGGGGGGGGGTGAATGGGATTCTAAAAAATCGTTTAGATAAAAACCTGTCAACAAAAATGCTCTGACAGAAAAATACTGAGATTGATAGTTAGTGTTAGTGATAAATGAAGACAAGCTAGAAAATAAACAATCACATGACACAGAGGATTTTATCCTGGTTCGGACCTCCTATCCCAAGGAGTCCTATGTCCAGTCCCCAAGCAACAACTTAGGGTTTCACTAACCAAGGGTACTGTACCCCTTAAGGACCCTTACACATCCAGCCACAACTGGCCTTCTCTTCTAACCCCGAAGAGGTACAACTACCACCTGATACAACAGGTCTACCTTCCTCAAGAAGGGAATTACAACCACCTGTTTCCAACAGGTCCTCTCTTCACAGCCCGAAGAGGAACTTCACAACAGATGTGAATAAAAACAAATGGCCCCTAGACCAAGCTTACAACAAAAGCTTGATCCGAGGCAATGTCTGAGAGAGAAAGATTTTCACTAGATGAAAACTCTCAGAACTACAAAGGCTCTCCAAAAGCTAAGCAAATGAACAAGGAGAGCTAAGAGCTATAAAAGATTATGGAGTGAAGCTTTGGGGCTCTTATTTGTGATGCTCGCAAGTTGTAGGTTGGTTCTCTGAAAGCTCTAAGGTGCCAAAAGTTGTAGTTCTTCATGGAGACATTAGTCTTCTATATATCTTCTCTTAAAAAATATAGCCGTTGAAATG